>VZTL01000829.1:20959-40766 GCA_013400535.1 Scopus umbretta
CATAAATGTAGCGCTTGCATTACAAAAAGATGTCTAAATTTTCAACAAATGTTAAAGAAGAATAAGCCTGAAGGAAATGCGTGAATAACCCTCTCACGGGAGTCTGTTATTTTGTTGTCTGATGTACGTGTTTCTTGTGTTAAAAAAAAAAAAGGCACTTGCACTTACTGCAGTTCAAATTTTTTTTGAGAATTATTTTTTTTACTTAATTTCTGACAATATTGAAACTACAATATGGTCTTTATGTCTTCTTTTTTGTATTGGTTATATTGGTTTAGAATGAAGTGGCTTCTAAACTTGTCTCTGCAAAATCCTGGTGAGCAGGGGGAGAGAAACTACTCATGGGCTGAAGAGTCTCTTCAAACACAGTTGGTGGCAGCGTATACTGATGTACGACTTAGGCTTTTTTTACTACTGAGTAACAGTGTGGGTTGTATGGAATACAATTGTGTGCATAGTGGGGCTATAGAGTCTTCTGTCATTGGAAAGGAATAGAATTAGTGATGATTATTTTAAAAGTTTCTCCTGTAGCTTAATTCAGTTAATTAAACCACTGTAAAAGACAGTTTGGCTGTTGAAGCTAACTCACTAGTACTAAAAACCTGTGAAACAAAACAGAAAGCAATACTTCAAGCAGTGATTCTCAGCTGTTTTTTCTGGCTGAGTCCTATTTGTGTCTATACACCATGTTCTGCTGTACGTGATTTACTTTGTCGAGCTTGCAGCTATCTTTGTAGCTGCTGCAACTATGTGAGAGGTTACTGTGTCATGGGCTTGGGACCTCTGTCACAAACTATGAATGCTCAGGTTGTCTGTGCTGCTTTTTTCTTTTTTCTGTGTGTTCATTTCCTGTTTACACACTCTTCTTGAATACTGCTCATTCAGTTTCTTTCTTACAAAGCGCGTTTCCCAAGATTCTTGTGCAATCTCATTCCTTTGCAAAAGAATGACCTTCTGCAAGTGTGTTTTAACATAAACAAGTTTTGACCTTGTTCAATGTTAGCGTGTCATTCTAGGTTTGTCCAGGCCTCCATAATTATTCTGGTCTGGAAGGAACAAAACCAAAACCAAAAACAAACCCACTGGATTCAGCTCTGGATGTTATTTTGGTAGACTTCCAAGTGCAGGCATTCCTAAATGACCCAGTCTGCTATAATTACTAGAATAACTTTTCTGAAATAAACTTGTAAGTAGAGATGTAGTTTAACACTCAGGTACATGAATCTTTGGACACTTTTGGGGCTAGACTGTTCAGCGGAAAAAAAAAAAAAAAAGCAAAAGCCCATATTTGAGATCCATATTTTGTGTCAGCTTTGATGCAGCATCTCAATTTAGATTTGCTTCAGCGTGCAGCGCGGGCCTTAGAGGACAACAGGTTAATCCCAAACGGCCACTAATATTCATCAGCAGCTACAGACATGGGTAACCAATTGGCCATGTATGCCTGGGGAGAGGAAATAACCCTTCGGACAGGCCTGTTTGAGGAAAGTAGAGTTTCTGTGTCTAGGGGCTTCCTGGCGTTTAACGGAAGGGGCGAAGAGGCTTGAGCTCATTCTGCGTGCGCTGCAGGCTGGCTTGGCAAGGGCTGGGTGTGAGCCAAAACCCATACAGCCGTACGAACGCTGAACTGTGCCCGAGCTAGCAAGCTCCACGCAACTGCTCAGTTTGGGTCATGCTGGGGTACTTCAGCTGATGCTAAGGATATTAACAAACATTTCGTGAAACGAATGGTTGTACCGAAAAGGTTACATATAAAATAATAAAGCACAAGTAAAGACAGGATGAACCAGAAATCGTGTAATCCTTTGATCATGCGTGAAAGAGTCGTTTGAAGTTGCGCTAGTGCTATATTGTGAATGTACGCCAGTATGCTGCACTCACGTGGTAGTCTCGTTGCTCCGGCGCGGCTGTAGCTGATGGAATGCCTGAGACTTCCGTGAGTCCGAGGTTGTCAAAAACGTGTACCGTGTGCTTTTGGAGCTTGTTTACTGCTGAAGCTATCTCGGCCAGTTGTACTTAACTATATTCTAGCCTTTTCTGTTTAAAGTCTCAAACCAAATGTTTTGGATGAATTTTGTAGCTGTGAGGTTAAACTTTGCTTTTGCTTAGCTCTTAGTACGTAGAGGTAAAGCTTAACAAAATAGCACTTACCCCTTATTTGTCGTATGCTAGTGTTCATGTACCACGTAGTTACTAATGGGTTTGGACAAAAAAAAAAGTCATGTATATTCTTAAGATAGAAGGTAGTGAATCATAGTGAGTTCTTGTTGTGGAAGGTGGCTTAGGAGACCCTGATTTCGTAGGTTGCAATCAAAATATCTGTGGCAACTGCTACAGCTACTGGCATTGAAATATATCACAAAGGTTGTAATTTCGTAATCTTGCTGTACTGTGAACAGCTGAGCATGCAGCAGATAATCACAGTGAGTGCATGCAGTTTGGGAGCTGTTGTGTCCTGGGGCATATCTGGAGGAAAAGATGAGCTGTGGATCCTCCCCATTTTTAAATAATAATTTTTGGTGTGAAGTTGTTTAGTTTGTGGTACCTATTAAGCTTGCCTGTCTTGAGGAAACTTGTAGGCCTCTTCCAAAACTGATATAAAGAGGAAGCCAGGTGTTGGCATCGCTGTTGATTGCTGTCAGTTGTATGTGCAGTATTAGATCAGGTTTCTGCAAGAGTGTTTACACTGCATGTTGTCTTGTTGGCAGGCGTGCATCCGCGCTGAACCGAAAACGTGCCATTGAAAAGGCAGCTAGCAGATACAATTTGAACAAGGTGTTGGGGGCAGGAAAGTTGAGATTGAAAGCAGCCTTATGTCTCCAAACATAATTATGTCTTCTGGTAGAAGATGACTATTAGAAGATTTTTCACACAAGAAGTTATTAGAAGTTTCCTGTGGCTTTTGTTTTTTTTAAACACAGTATTGGTGCATCTAAGACACAAAGTTTAGGGCTGGAAGAGACTGTTAAATAATTACCTCCCATTTATTGCATGCAGCTGTGGTTTTTCTACTGCTGTCTGTGCATTGACCTTAAAACCTTACGCTTGATTTAAATGCATCTTCAAAAAAAAAAATTTCTTCTTAACATGAATGCTAAGCATTGGTATGCTAACCACTGAATCGGATCGGAAAGATGAATACCAGTCAGACGTTACTGTCTTTCATTTTTGTCTGACTGGCTTCTGCTTCCAACCAGCCATTTTGTTATAGCTTTTGTTGATAGCTTGGGATCCTTTGATGCATGGATTTTTTTTTTTTCCACTGTGAGATATTTGTACTTGTGATGGAATATTTTACCTTGATTTTGTAAAGCTAAATACATTCTTTAAATGAGTTATTTCAAGCCTCATGAAAATAAACTATTTTTGGCTTTTCCAGGATTTTCAGTATTACTCTTTAAAATGTGTCTGTTAGAGCCTTAAATAGAATCCTGGTAGGAGTTTTGCCTAACATTGCAATAGAATCATTTTACTACTCTTTGGTTTTTCCTTGTAAGACTCTCCTTTTGTCACAGTGAAAGGTGGATTGTCTGTCTGCTTTTGTTCTTGAATTATTTTAGGGTAACTGCTTTTCTGTATTCAGTCCTTCTTTCTCTAGATCTGAGCATGGATAAGGTTTGCGTTTCATAATATAAAGAGGGGTTTTCTTTCAATGGGGTGCAGCACAGCAAGTAGCTGGAAGCCTTTGTGCGATGCAACTGTTGTTATTTATAACCTGTTACTATTTACAACCATGCCAGTCTCTGGCAGGCGGTGATATTTCAATATGATATGTAATATTGAAGGCTTTTATAAGGCCTAATATTGATTGGTGTGAAGGTCTGGAAGAGTCATTGTGGTTAGATAACTTTGTTCAGCTGTTGCTATTGAACTGTGATACATTAGAGCTATTTTTGTGTCTGTGTGGGAGTACAATGTAGTGTTAGATCATGGTGATTTTCATTATCTGTATCAGTCACTTTTGGATACTGTTTCAGGGATTAAGTGTGCTTGCTTGATAGTATTTTTTTTTTTTTTCAGAAAAGGTTTGTTTTCAAATTTTACGCTGCTAGTGAAATCTTTGTAAGTGCAGTTCTGCAGAGTTTTCAAGAAAAATGTTAGCTTTGGTTTAAAGTTTTAACCATTTTGATTATGCAATAAAGGAGCACTTCATTTCTATAAGTAATTGAGACTTCATGCATTCTGAATTCAGTATTTTAGTATAGTTCTAGTACAAATTCCATAAAGTGCTGTAGATGATCGAACTGGATCACCAAGGCAGTAGATTTGGGGGCGGGAGGGGGGTGGTGGTGGTGTTATAAAGGCTAAGCACAGGAAATCCTGCTTCCAGTTGGTGATTTGACTGGCCACTTCTTGCTTGTAAGCACAGGCTGGTAGTCTGCAAGTGAGTATCCTCCAACTGATGGCATTGATTGCGTTTTGTTTCCCTAAATGGCAGAAAATGTCTTGGCCAGTGTTCTGTCTGTCTTTGGACTGACCGAAGGTGCTGCTGCAGTTCTTGGCCTTCAGGTGCTTGGAAAGGAAGATGCATTACGTACATGTGTGCGTTCTCATGCATTTTTTTGCTGAAGCTAATGTGGTGGTGAAGCAGACGGTGGAGAATGTCTTTTGGTGAAAGAAAGAAGACAGGAATGCCTAATCTGCATGAAGCAGTAAACAATGTTTTGTTTTTTTGTTTTTGTGGGTTTTGGTTTTTTTTTGTTTGGTTGTTTTTTTTTGTTTGTTTTTTAAGAAGTAACAGAAGTCGATAGAGAATACAGCTTGACAAAAATTGGGAATTTGACAAAACTACTTTCTGGAAGGACAGAAAGATAGGATTCTTGAAGTTCTAAGAATGTTTGGGACACCTTTTTTTTTTTCCAGAAACTGAAAGAAATTGTTAAAGTGTCTGCTTTAGACTAGATTTGGACTAATAAGGAGGTGCTTGAAAATCTGTAACTTAATTAAATTTTGATGAAAATGGTAATGAATTGATGGCATTCCTTCCCCTCAGAACTGGAAGAAATGACAGCTAGTGACTTTAAAGTAGCATAACTTTTACAAGCTAAGGAAATAGGTAGATAGGGTCTCTCCTAAGACATAAGGAATATAGGATGATCTGTCAATTTCCGAAAGAGAAATTCTGATGCAGGCAGAAGATAAGAGAGCAGTGGAGCAGTGTTAGGAATTCCAGAAATACTGTTCGTTAAAAAAGAATCTTATGAAAACCCGAAACAAGGACATACGTACTGTGTTGCAGTGCAAATAACACTGCAGGTGAAAAGTGAGGGGATAGAAAAGCAGAGAACAAGATGCTGAGATAATTTATAGTAATGGGGGAGAATGCTGAAGTACAGTGTTTACTTGATTGAAGTAAGTACATAATGATAAAGGCTGCTGAATTCAGCTTTGCTTTAATCTTCAGAAAAAGATAAATTGTATCCAGAAACGGAAAGGAAATCACAACTCTCCTCTGTCCCTGATACAAATTTTGCCTAAGTTGAAGTATGTTTAGATCCTCTTGGCTTAGTGCCGGTAGAAGTAAGCCAGTGCTGCGTTTGGCTGAGTAGCTGACCACTTTCTTCTGCAAATGGGAGTGCCTGGTGCAGCACAGCTGTTGCTTACAGGCTTCATGGAAATAACTGGTGGTGATGGTCCCAGGGCTGTGGAAGAAAGAAAATACACTACTTGCCTTTTAAAGAAAAGGAAGAGGAGGATATTGGAATAAGTAAGGTTGACTGAAGTAACTGAAAAAATGATAGAGCCAATAATGAAGTAATACACTGATAAGAACCAAGAGATAATAAGGTGGTAAAGAGACAATAAATTGTGTTGAGGCAGTCTGATTTCCAGGTTAATTTGATGTTGCTAAGGCAGTAGCAGTAGATGCTGTACCTGGCTTTTTATGAAGTTTTGGCACAGTCCATTGTGAAATTCTTAATTAAAAAAAAACCACCCCAAAACAATACAAAAAACTATGGAATAACTTTTAAGATGAGATTGCTATATAGTAGGTATGCAGCGTTCTGGTGGGTTGACCCCGTCCAGCAGCTGAGCACCCACACCGATGCTTGCTCCCCTTCTCCCACCCCCCATTGAGATGGGGGAGGGAATAGGAAGAGCAAAAGTGATAAAACTTGTGGGTCGAGGTAGAGACAGTTTAATAAGGAAGGAAAGAGGAAGAGAAAGAAGGGATGCAAAGGCAGTCACTCGCCTCCTCCCACGAGCAGGCTGGTGCCCACCTGCTCTCGGTGTAATGGCTGTCTGGGGAGACAGAGCCACCTAGTGTTTTTATTGCTGAGCATGACATCGTGTAGTACGGAACATCCCTTTGGCCAGCTTAGGTCAGCTGTCCCAGCTCTGTCCCCTTCCAGCCTCTTACCCACCCCCAAACCTACTTGCTGGGGTAGGGGCCAAGCGCAGGAGGAAGAGAGAAAGTCATCGTGCTGTGCAAGTGCTGTTGAGCAGTAGCCAAAACGTGGGTGCATCATCAGCTCTTGCAGTCACAAACCCGAAGCCCGGCACCTTATGAGTTGCTGTGAGGAAAGCTGACTCCGTCCCAGCCAGGCTCTGCACGTGTTTATGAAGAAGGCTCCATGTTATACTCTGCGTTTCACTAGAAGTGATTGATCTTCACCGTGCTGTTCTGTGGAGAGTGAGCGGTATTTCTCCAGTTCCCCATGGTCCAAAACAATATAATCTGTAATAGAATTTGGCATAGATTAGGACTTGTTTTATCTAATTCCATAGTTGCTATACGAAAGCAGCTTTTCTTGAAGCCAGTTATCCTTAATCTGTTAATCTTTTTTAAAAGCCACCTTTTCCCCAGAATTGCTGAAGTATTTTATAGGCTGCTACTTCTCCATTTTAAAATATGTTTATGGTTTTGTGTGTGTTCCTGGATTCAGTTAAATGTATTCTTCTTGGAATAGTAGGTTGAAAGGACAGACTGGAGCACTGTGACTGAGATGTACAATTTTTCTCCTTTTTTTGATGTGTTATAAGAGACTATTATGTTGAACCTTTTTTCCTCTGAGCCTTTCTGTGTAAATGTGACATTGTCTTGTATATGTTTCTTTGCCCTGTTTGTTTAAATTATTATCTTTGCCTGGGAAGAGGCTACTCTCACTCTGTGTATGTGTGTGTGTGTGTATATATATATGTATATATAAAACATCACATTAGTTTGTAGTCAGTGTAAAATAAATAATACAGTATTATAAATACTTTAACCAACGTAATTCCTTAAAACAATACTTGTGCAAATTTTAGTTGATATTTTTCAGAATTTGGCTTAAGACTGTGTAAATAGAGAAAGAGGCAAAGTTAAAGTTACAAAATGACTTTTTGCTAAAAATAATTCACATTCTAACTGCTACTTCTTTGTCTTAGTCCTTCTTTATGCTTTCCTTAAAGATTTTATAGACTGGATAAATAAATTCAAACCATGGTGACTCACAGTGGCATAGAGGAATCCTCTAATCTTTTTTGCAGTGTGGTTTGTTGATCATCAGAAGCGTTTCGTAACAAGATGGTTAACACTGATACATTTCACCTCACTGAGACTGAGGGGAAATTGGACCATGTGGTATTGGCAGTATTTTTATGTAATTGGTATTAACTATATGAGTCTTTACTCATAGACGTTAATTTTATTTATGCTGGAGATTTGAAATATCTTTCCCTTTGGCATGTTGACAGGGACTAAAGGATAATGCAGAGATTTGTATTTTTCTGGAACAGTTAGTGGGAATTATGGAAGTTTTCCATAAAGGTTAGGGAGGAAGTTGTCAAAGCTGTGGCAGCTTAGGGAGAGTGTTAAAAATTTGGAATATCTAATTATAACCTTCAGTGTGGAATAGATCTTCACCTTTTATGGGAGGAAGAGGTGATTATAAGCTCAAAGGAGCAAAATTAAGTCTTTTCTTGTCAGTTTATTGTAACAGAACCTGATCAGAGCGCAACAAACAGGATTAAAGTTTCTTTGGCTTGGTGTTCTAAGCCTCATCTACATTTCAAAAAGAGAAGTCTTAAATCTCTCTTAAAACTTTGAGTCTCACCAGAACAAACCGCTAATGGTGTCTTTTCCAGGATCTCCTCTCGGAAAGCCAACAGGGCCCCTGGGCAGCGTAGGCCAGGGTTGAGGTGCTGCATGGTATGCGCATCTCTGTCCTGCTCTCGGGCTAGTTCCTGCTTAGGTCTCAGGAGTGATAGTGGAAGAGGAGCTGATGAAATCTGAAGAGCCACGTGTTTTGTTTTTTTTTGTTTTTTTGGGGTTTTTTTGAGGTTCCTTGCGCTTGGCTAGACGAGGAGTCCTTGAGTTGTATGGATAGCTCTAGGATCGGGAACCTGATCTGGGCTGTGGTTTCTCCTAAGAACGTTTTGGCTCTTTGCCTGTCAGGTACTGTGGGGAGCGCCTGTGATATGGGCGAGAAAAGCTTAGCTGCTAAAACGATTCATCTGACTTCCAGCCTATTCCCAAAATGTCCTAAGGAAAGACAACCTTGGGCCTATGTGAATTGGCCTAAAAAAAAAAATATACAGCCTGTGGGTAATTGCTTGAGCACCTCTGCATTAAACTTTATAGGTCCTTTTGATTACAGTGCTTTCTCCTGGCAAATGCCTTAAAATACCAAAAAAATTATTTCATAAGAACTGAGTGGTAAGCAGTTTAATATTAGTTTCAGATCAGAGAAGCTTATTTTAAAAATTCATGCTTTTATTTTAGTTTGGGTTGGTTTATATAATATACAGTACTGGTTTACAGCTTTTACAAGTGGTTATCTGATAAACCATTCGTCTTGAGACAGACAGACATCTTCTCTTGAGCCCTTTCAGTGAATGGGAAGGCTGAGGCTTTAAGAGTTACAATTAATGGTTGCAGTTTGACTAACTTTGCTAGATCTACAGCGTATTGTGCATCTGTTAATTCCATCTGTTTATCTGTTCCAGTTCAGTAGTAAGTTAAGCTGCTTTCCAGCACAGTCGGTTTCATTTGGAGGACTATTTACTTGAAACAGGCTTACTGGAATTCACAAGGTACATATTGTAACTTATTACATTATTATTACTATGTTATTTATTATTACATTAGTGTGTAGCTAATGTAATAATAAATGTAATGATTCTGTCCATGTTGAGCTGTCCAGTTGTGCTAATGACAGCTGTCTGACATTTTGTCCTTAATCTGCATTTACATGAAAATGTGAACTGACTTTCTCTTGGCACCAGTGGTATTCATCTGTATCGCCATAGTAATTAATACACATAAGACAAACAAGCTGACTCTTTCTGAAATCTTGGAAATAAGAGGAGACAAGTGTATTTTTTCTATGTACAAACTGAAGAGTAGTTATTTAATCTCGAACTTCTTAAGTTGAAGTCTAGACCCTTGGCTTGTCAGTGGGGTTTGATATGATCATTTAGACAACAGAATATAGGCATTCTCATTAGTGAATGGTATCCTGAAATTTTCCTTTGGAAAAGAAAGTAAATGCTTCAGCTGGCCTGGCAGTCAGAGCGCTTGAATCTGTTGTTAGTTGAATTGCATAAATCAGAAATGGTTTATTAAGCTCAACTGTTTCTGTACTTCAGCTCTGGTATTTTATCCATATGCCGTGTCATGTGACTGTTGGAAAGTCTAACTGGAAAGCTAACTAGCATGTGAGTTGGATTGCGCTTAGCGATGAAACGGCACAGAGTGGAAATCAGTGGTCATACAGTGTGAACAGCTCAATTCTCATCTATGAACGTGAATGATTTAGATTGAGAAGATTCAGTGTACCTGTATCAATGTGCTTTCCCTTAGACTGAAAAGGTGCAACTAGTAATGGGAACTGGACTGAAGAACAGAAACAAGTTATGTGGGAAAGCTGGCTTACTTGCAGACTTTAATTCCTCTGGCTTTAGCTGGTTTTCTGGCAGTAGTTGTTTAACAAAACTTAATTGTTCAGACTTGATAAACGTTTTACATTTATCATAGTTCAGTAAGATCTAAAAATATTTTCCTGTCCTTAATTCTTTAAGTTTCATTTTTTGAAACTTCAGAGTTTCTCCAGTTTCCTTAGTGACAGAGAATCAATCTCTTAATATGCTGATCGTATGTGCCAAGTGAAAGCACGTCCTTAAAACAGGGCGCTTTAGTGAAAAAATTGTAGGTGTTAGTGGAAGGAGCCTTAGAGGGCAGTGATGGAATTTGGGCTGGAGCTTAGGTCTGGGATTTCTAAAAAACCGGGCTGAGTATGTAAGGTTAGTGAGGGTGAGATCCTTAAATTTGTCCATCTGCTGGCTGCCTGTGTTTGTGCTACAGGATAGCCACCACAACCTGAACAGCTGTTCAGTGTGGTAGGTCGGAAAAGGGAATCCAGTTTCAACGTACAGCTTTCTTAGAGGCAGCCTGTGGTAGAGAGTGAGGGTCAGCAGGAGTCAGCATCTCCAGTTACGTTGTGTGTGTTCTTTTTCCCGTTGCTTCATCATCGTCATTGGGTTTTACAAAGCCCTGTCTTTTACTAAACAAACCAACCCTGTATGCGTTTTGTGGGGTTGGTATTTTTAGTCATTGGTGAGGTAAATACCTAGAGAGTATGCTGAAAATGTCTTATTTCTGTTGAGGAATAGGAGTGGTTTTGGAGTTGGGGTTTTGGGTGTTTGGGGTTTTTTTGTGTGGTGGGCGCTTTTTTTTTTAGCCACATTTATTTGGGGTTGTGCAAGCATAACTCATTTGTCTTTTAATGTATAGTCCGTGCTCCTGAAATGGTGTATAATCAGTGGAATTCATCGATCCTTCCTTAGTTCTGTTTTCCTAGCTTCGGCAGCAAGTTATTATTTTTAGCCTGTGCTCAGTCTGCTCTGATGCCTTGATCTTTTTGCATATTCTTTTGAAGATTTCTCCATCCCTCTGCTTAACTTTTTTTCTGTTTGTTTTGTTTGCCTGTACAGGAGCTGAAAAGTACTCTGGAAACTCAAGAGAAGAGAGTAGATATGGTTGATCACTCCTGGCTTCCCATCTTTCTTCCTTTATTTTGGCCTAGATAAAAGCAATAGTAGTTTCACAGGGATAGGAGGTGAAAGGCTTTTGATCTTGTGTTTACAGATCCTGAATGGAGTCCCTTCTCTCGGACATAAAACAGGTGGAACTTTGCTGCTTTTGAGTCTTAAGGTAGCATGGTATCTAATGCCTCAGCTTGGTGTTAGATACATAGTTAATGGAGATAACTAGACCTCTGGGTGCAGTGAAAAGACTTAAAAAAAGAGTGCTTAATTTCTTCTTTTCCTGCCTCCTCTGACAGATAAGTGTTAATACTCAAAAACTACAGATGCTTTTATAATGTGACCCTGGCAGTCCAGTACCTGCTAGGGATGTGACAGCCATATTAGCTTTTTGAAGCAGGTGACTTTGATCATCATCTGTGAAGGGCTACTACTGTGGTCTGTTCTCAAATGGGTATTTCATGAATGTGGGAATCTGGCAGCTGAACTGAGAGCATTTGATAATGTTCTGAAGGCAACAGAGTTCATGGTCTCATGCTGAGTTTCTGCCCTGTTCTGCAGCAAAAATGAGGTTTGTGTACAGCCTTCTGTATGGAACTAATACTTTTGTAACCTGAATCTTGGACAGCATAGTATTACTCTGGCAATTTGTAGAATTTGCCATAATTGAATCAGGGTCTGCTGCGTGTGTGTGAATAGCCTCTACGTTGTTTGTGCCTCTTGTTGCAGGACTTGGAACAAAAGTTTTCTCTAGGTCCAGCTTTGCAACAGTTGTCTAATTCCATCACTACAGTGGAGGGAACTGAAAAGACATTCAGAGGGAGCACTGTGATGAATGTTCATTCCTTCCAATTGAAAAATATGATCCCTAGAGCTTGAGTGGGTCTTGTTATTGATGTTACATTTGTTTTCCATTTCTTGTCACTATGGGGTAAAAAGTGAAAGGGAAAAACAGGGGAGAGATGGGTAAACGTTCAGAGAAGAGCTGAATCCCGGAGAGGGGAAAATAGATTAGTAGAGAAAACTGTCTGGAAGTAGAACTCTGCTTCCTGAATTTCCTTTGGATTGAAAGTCCACCAGTGGTAATATTGATGTATAACCCTGAAGCTTTCCACTTTTAATCTTTTGCCATCTGAATGTATTGCATTTAAAAGACCTAATGCGTTCAAGCCTGGGTTTGTGACTTGCGTTACCTTGAAGCTTCTGGATCATGTTTTATTTATACATTTTCTTACCCTTTTTTTCCCCTCTGATACCTGTCTAGTTGAATAAATGGCACGACTTATTTTTAGTGGAAACATCTAACACCTTTTTACAACTAAGAAAATTGATTTTAATATTAAATGCCACCTGCTAGGTGAACTTTTTATGAAATTAGTGTCTTACTGTCTTATTTAAATAAGTTTACCAATCTACTCAAACTTGAGCAAATTGAATCAGTCAAATCAGTTCTTCAGGTGTGTCATATTTCACCGCATAAGCTAATTCACCATAATTGAGAGAGAGACTCTCCCTCTCTTGTGGATGCTGACCATTCCAAATGCAGCAATATTTGTGTAGGTACCATTCCCACTGTATTGTTACAAACCCAGGCTTGTTTCTATTATGTGTAAGGCTGTTATATGGAAGGTTGTCCATAGAATAGTCTTCACTGACCGTAGTTTGATGTAAAGTCCAGGAGATCACTGCTTAGCTCCTTGCTCGACAAATGTATCTTCTCATTTTCTCTATGTTGAAGGCTGTATCTGTTGTCAAGTCTGTTACATTGACTTGTACTTAAACAAAAGAGTCTGAAGATTGGCATCACAATCTCTCTTTGATGCTAGTTTTGAACTGAAGATTTGAAGGTGGCAGAGGGGAGGCCATGAATATGCTTTTCTATGTAAGTTTTGTATAGGGTGACTGACTAGCCCAGACAGGTAAGATTGTTCAGAAGATTGGAGATGGTAGAGCATTTATTGAACAACCTCTTTTTTTTTAAACCTTTTTAAAGACCTACTGTGGTGACACTTGACATTTCTTTCATTTCTTTCACTAGGTATGCATGCAGTAGTAATCATTTGAAATAATTTAAAGATTACTTCCTTCACAAATATCTTGCTTTTTATTGCCATCTTTCTGTCAAAGTAAATTCTTTTGTATAACTTAATTACGCAATCTGTGCTACAAGTTTACTAACTCTGACTTGCTTCAGAGTTCTTACTTTTTGCTTGTTTCTCTCCCTGTGTGAAATCGCACTGCTTTCTTTTTGCAGATGATTGACAAGGTATGTCGTGATCACTTTCTTCCTCTTGGGTCATGAGAGAATGAGGGCTACTAAGAATGTTAGTCAGTGTTCAGTCTAATCTCCAATTCAGAGACTGAATCAACTAGTTTAATGTAATTTTGGACGGATGTGTAACTTCACTAGTAAAAAAGGTGGCAAAAAAAGCAGAGCAGGTTGCTGTATTTTACAGTGTTTACCATCAGGAAGCTTCTGTCAAATTCTGACTTGAATCTTCTGCAGTTTGACTCTAGTACTTGTTTGGTCCTTGATGGACTAGGTTACTGCTGCTTCCTCTGTAGTGAACTGTAAGTCTTTGAAGAGTGTTACTGTATTCTTCATCTATTTCTTCTTGGGTAAATCCAGTCAGATTCATTCATTCGTTTGTCGCAGACTGTTTTACTGTTGTGGTCATCTGGATTATCTGCTGGGTCCATCTACCCTTTTAGGAGATGATCAGAAGTTGATGTAATTTACCAGTGTTGAGTAAAGTGGGTTATCTGACGTGCTTTTCGTTCATTATCTATGATCAAATTCTGGGTTAAGTTCTAAGCACGGTAGGTATGATCTGTGAGTTTCTTAATCAGTTTAAAAGCATAAATTTCATTAAGAAGTGTTAAAATCTAAAGATAATCTAGCCTCTTGACTCTGAGTTAAAATCTAGTCCCTTAGCAAACAGAGTTAGTTTGTAGGGTTATTTTCTACCATGAAGAGTAGGATGGGGCTGCTTTGTTTCCTGCAGCAGCGTAGACCTATAGCAAAGAGAGTATGCTGTATGGTTTGTTCTTTATGTTGCCTTAAAGTGATACTCTTCGATGAAGGAAACCTGTTTCAGTGCCTGACTTAAGAATTTGGTCTGCTCAATTGTTCCATGTAAAGCAACAAAACTGAATTATTGTTCAGTTGAAATCAAGTATTGCTGTATTACAGGCACTGGGAAATAAATGTTGATGGTGTGTGTAGAATTGTGAACCCGATATATCATGTGATGTCTTACTTTCCTTTTTTCTTGGCTTTGTGGATAAGAAGTGTTTTGCTTTGAGTCTTCTAATATTTCAGTTTTCAGTTTTTTAAAAGCATGCTTTTAAAAGCATCTGCTTTTTGTGTTTCTGGGTATGTAAATGTATATGTATGAAATAAAACACATGCTGTCCACTAGAATGTCCTTCTTTGGCTGTTCTGCCTGCATTAAACATTGATTATCAAGTTTGGCAGAAGGAGTTTTAATGAAGTATAATTAATTTTAGAGATTACTTGCATACTTAATGAAAGGTCAAATTTGCAATGTCGGTAATATCTGTCCATTCTTCACAAGGTTGTTAAAGCAAAATATTGCTTAATTCTTCTGCGGAACTCTGATGGAGTTTTATCTTGACAAAAATCAACGCAGAACTGTGAAAACTGAAATAATTCTGTTTCTCATGCACTGTTCTGAAAGGGTTTTCTTTTCCTAAGGCAGAATCTTAGGTGTCTAACAGCTTATGTACTTCAGAAATGTATTAAAGTATTTATTAAAATAAATTTAATATTTATCTTTAACAGCAGTTTGAGATGAGAACAGTTATTCCTGATGGATACCGCCAAAAGCATTGGGGTTTTTTTCCCCTTCCTTTTTATTTTTTCCATTCATATATTCAGGACTAGCTAAACTATGCAATGAAATTCTGTTGGCTTTTGAAAGGATCTGCAGACTTGGACTGTTGTTCTGTGTTCTCACAGGTAGCAAGATACTGGAGGGTGATCTGTTACACAGCTTACTTAAACATTTCCCATAGATATCTAGCTAGAAACAGTCAAGTCAAGAAACGGTATTCAGACTTTTTGGTAAGCTGTAGAGGATCTAAGACTTCCAGGTGCTTTCGTTTCTTTGACATTCTCGCCTTTATAGTATTTCTAATCTCTCGTACGTGGCATCAGGAATTTCAAAATTTCTTGAGTTGATGCTTCTTGCATGGGTATAGTGTAGCATGTAGGCCAGTCCACAAATGAAGTGCTAATATTGGAAACCTACACGGCTGCCAGTTTAAGGAAATAATTTTTTAGCTGTTTTTCTTGAAGTGGAAATCTTCCCTAACTTCTGACTTGATGAAAATTTTCAGTATCTTGAAATATCACTCCAGAATTTTTAATCTGCTTTAAAATCTCTAAAAAAACCCAAAACCCAACCAAACAAAATGCTTTAAAATCTTTGCAAATGCTGTCCTTCTTAAGTATTAAAACCACAAGTTGAGCAAACAACTTCTTGTTGTGGTCATTTGTTACTAGTGCTTGAAATCTAAATTTAAAGTATTTGACAACTAAGCAGAAGTACATCATACATCATTACTGAGTCTGTAGAAAGAAACTGCTACGCTATCTCAGCAGATCAGTCTTCATTTAAAGAAAATTAATATATATTTGTATTGAAATGCTCTTTGGGATGAAATATTAACCTAGCCTTTATTCAAATAATTCAAACTCAGCATGAATATAAAAGTTGTGCAGAAATCCTTAGTTATTAAAGGTGTAATATGTTAATGGAAGCACATCCAGCTTTCAGAGATAGTTAAATCCAAAACTTTGACAAAGTCTTTGGTGGGTTAGCTGGTTTTGATTTGAACATACTCATTTTACTTAGGAAAATGTAGACAGAAAGCACTAGTAAAGAAGGCGAGACACAAAGAACCCTGATTAATCACTAGTATTTAAATAATAAGGCGTAGTGGACAGTGAAAGTGAAGGCAAAAGCCTTGCCATAGGTTTAGTATCAAGGTGGGAATGCTGTGTGGATAATCTTATTAGAAACTTTTCTGTCTAGCAGTGTGTAGATTCTGCTTTGTCATTAGTTGAACAGTGAGGTCGTGCTTCGCCGCCGTGGAGCTCAGAATCTGTTGCTGGTCGTTGCTGGCAGGACGGCTGTTCTGAGGCGGACCCTGCAGCTCTTTGTTTCTTTTTAAGTCTTGAATACTTTTCCTCTTTATATCCTGTCTCTGGAAGACACTTACGTACAGTATTTAACCAGTAGTTGCACTGATGTCTGTAGGACTACTCAAGACAGTAAAATTACACATGAAATATGTGAAGGATTTTCTTCATGCCAGTGATCCTCACGTTGCATCTTCTGACCAGACTCTTCTGCAGCATTCCTATAGTTCAGTGATTCAGTGATTTACAGGTGAAAATTCGTGACCCCTCAGAGTTAAAAATGAATGTTAATTTCATATAACTTGACAAGATAGCATAAAGCTGTATTTGCAATGCCTTGCTTCAAGTATAAAAGCAGTGGGCCTTCTGTTAGTAATTCATAACAAAAGCTGTACTCCTAGTATATTATAATGCCATGCTAGCATTATACTTCCATGTCATTACGTTCTGCTTTGAAGTCTGCCGCTACTGTTGGTCTTCAGTGCACCGTAATTAAACAACTCACTGACACAGCACCCCCTGTTTTTGGAAATCAAGCTAAATACAGTCCTTGATGCCTAATGCAGTGTAGTCTGCCCTAGGGCGCAAGATTACTGTATTCTTTCTTCCATTTGAATTTGTACAAAGGTAAGCAGGTCATTGTTTTATGTATTGGTATTATTGGGTAACTTCTTGGGGGCTGCAGTATAAATCAAGGAGATGTTTTTCACTTTAACCTTGAGAGAGTGACTTCAAATTCTCTTGAACTGAAACTGATGGATTTAAACTGGCTTTAGCCTACGGTGTTTAAGACAAGAGCCTGGCATTACAGCTTACTAGAATGTCATTTCTGGAAGGATCTTTAGAACTTGGAGTTACTTGTGTATGATAAATTAGATTAAGAAAATACCGAACTTATAGACTCAGATTTCATTTTTTGTACTTAGTACGATGTCCCTCATTTTGATGAGTGTGGTTGTACAGGCATTGCTGTGAGGAACAGCAGCCAAGGCAGAACTGTTAGGACACAGTATGCTTTTTGCTTTGAAAGCTGGAGGACATCTAATTATTGCTGATGCTAGCGAATAGCCATTCCCTCTTCCCATGCATGCACCGTTTGGCAAGCAGATAATTGACCTTACACTAGAAGCTGAAGCAGCCCTGTGGAGGCTCTCGGATAAATTGCATACAGCTCAGCAGCCCGTATTCTGACCGCGTTCCCCAAGCCAAAAACATACACTGAAGTTATGGTGAAGCAAGCCTTCCAAATTAGGCAGGCTTGAAACAGAACTTCCTTTCCTTTTCCTGCACGGAGCATGCAAAGGGATGCCAAAGGGCTCTGTATCTTAAAATGTAGCTGTATATTAGAGCAAGGCAACTCCTGAAAAAGAGACAGTTTACAGCTGCTGGGGTGAGACAGATTGAACAGAGATGTGCCCTTGCTCTTGGGAGGGGAGGTAGTGAGTCTCTTCCGCCGGTCCTGCTTTCCAGTCCAGCAGCTTTTGTTGCCTGCCTTGCACAAACCCAGGGACCGTGTCCGTAAGGGCCCCCATGCTCTTTCACAGACTCATGCAGGCTGTGGGTTCTTGTTCACCATTTCCTCGTTCTCAGTCTGGGCTGTCTTTCATCCCTTTTGCTTTTTATTGCTGAGAAAATAACTAAACTTGCTCCCAGTCACTCTTGGGCAGAAGCAGTCCTTGTCTTTGTTCCTGAGGGTTTTTCCAGCCCAGAAGGTGTAGGGTGAGCTAGTTGGGAAGTCTTTCCTGCTGTCCAGCCACAGTCTTCCTGCAGACCCTACTGTATACAATGACTTGTGAACAAGCAAGTGTGTATCCTCTGTTGTAGATGAATTGGTATCTAACTTAATTGAATGATTGAACTCTGAAATCATTAACTGTGCTTCACAGAAAACAACGAGGTAATGTCTTGTTTCCTCTGTCTAATTTTGACAGCATGTGTGTATTTGTAATTGCAGATGTGAAAATGTAAATAACTAAAATAGGTCCAAATGTTTGCTGGAAGAACAATAATAGCATTGCTGACACTAATAGAATTTCATGATCCACTGATTGATGATACGTAAATGAGCAAGAAAAAAGGGAAACCCTAATCCTTCCTGCGTATTCCCCCAGGCTTGTGTTACGGTTTGGGAACTAATCCATCAATGCATGCTACCTATGCAAAAAAGGTGAAAACCGTGCTGTTCAGCTGATTATAATAGGACTGTCTTAAAAAATACCACCTTGATTGTGCTGGTTGCATTGTACTTGAGTCTTTCAAATTGCAAATCTCAGTGGTTATGTGCCTAGTGGTGCTTTTAACTCTTTCTGGTTTGCTTGAACATAATTTATAGCTTAGCTCTTGTATTATGCCTTCATTCACAAATTGTGCAAGCGATTGTACTGGTTATCATCACAAAAGACATTTGCTGTCTTTCTGGACGAACACAGAATACTGACTGTTCGTGACAAGTAAAACATGGATTTTTATTTTTTCTTTTTTTTTAATTTACTTGGACTCTTTAGAAATTAATTATGGTGGGGAGTTCCTGCACTTGTGAAATGTTGCAAAATATAAAAAAACCATATGTCAAGTCGGGTCCAGTCTTCCATCTGAACTATTTGGCCAGGAGTCTACATCTTATACCTTCAAATAGTTGTAGTTAAAGTTTTACAGGTATCTCTGGTAACTAGTTTAGCTTAAGAATGCTATTAGTCATGTCAGTCTTCTGGTTTGTGTAGGGTGGCTCCAGAAAATTATCACTGTTCCAGCTAGGTCCGCAGAGAAGTATTGTCATTTTGCTGGATCCCTTTTATTTGTTTTCTGATTGTTTGGGGTTTTTATTTTATTTTCAAAATATTGCACTGGATAAAAATCTGTTTTAAAAGTGAAAGTCCAAGATAATCTCAGCTGCAGCTTTTCCAAATGGGAAAGTGCTGATGAGCACTGCGCTTTCCTTCTAGGTGCCTAGTGAGCATCTTGTAGGCTAGTCCTAGGAGGGGTGATGACTGTTGCTGGTCTTCCCAGGTGCTGCTGAAATGATTAAGTACTTAGTAGGTTTGAAGAGCTTGTGACATGGAACATCAGCCAGCTGCCAGCTCTTGCCATTCTATTTTGTCCCTTAGTTTTCACTCCTTACCTTCCATTACAGGTGCAGCACACACTTTTTAAAAGCTCACTTTAGTAGAAAAATCATACTGATAAAAGCTAGTATTTTGGAGTCTTATTTCTAGCTAATACTAAGTCTTTGGTACTTGATTTTTATGTGTAGGATTTTTTTATTTATAGGAGAGGGGGTGAGATGATGTGAAATGAGGAAGAATGTCAGATAAGGGGTTAAGCTCTAGGAAAATGAAAGTATAATATGTGTCTTGGAAGTGAGAGGGAAGTAAAGGTGAGTACTGGAAGAAATTATTTTTAAACTGTTTTTATTTCCACAAGTGATTTTCTTATTTTATTTTATTTTTAAATCTTCTAGCACTGCGAAGTCTAAAATTTGATCTGCTGCAATGGACATCTGTTTTTTTTCCTTCCTTCTACCAGGCCGTGACAATGCATGTGAGAAGACATCATACATGTTTCTGCGGAAAGAACTTCCTGTGCGACTAGCTAACACCATGAGAGAAGTCAATTTGTTGCCTGATAACTTACTTAACAGGCCTTCAGTTGGGCTAGTACAGAGTTGGTAAGTTT
>VZTL01000830.1:271-12315 GCA_013400535.1 Scopus umbretta
AATTTGGTATTTAAAGAAGTGTTAATTACTGCAATGTAATTTAGTTATGGCAATATGTATGAAATTGAAAATTACCTTAAAAAGTACCTGAAAAAATAAATATAATATACATTCAGAAATTAGGTATGCTATATGTGAGATTATTTGATATCCTACAAATATCCCTTGTTTGTATAACAGTAGTATAGGCACTAATTAATTTATCACAATCTATTTTTTTCCTAAAAAGATTTTTTTTCCACAAGAGCAAAGCAATAGCACCATCTAGAAGAAGTATACTTTCAGTTATGTGTTAGTCCTTTCATATCTATCTTTTTCCTCTTTCCTTCCTACTGGGCACAAGATAGCCCTAATGTGCTTCTCAGTCTCCTAATTTGGTCAAATTTGGGTAGACTTTTATTACTTTTATTATTTGTACAAAGCATTAGAAATCTAATGTGAATTTATATAACTCTATTTAAAATAAGGTCTCTAAAAAATTTGTGAGTGAAATAATTGTCCTAAAGAATTAATTAGCAGAAATTTTTTTCCATTACATTAGACTGAGAAATGACTGAACCATTCTTGACATTTTGCCAAAGTGTTAAGACGGAATCAGATACTTGGCAGAAAAAGCCTATACAAATGGATAAAGCTTAGAAAACTAGAAGAAACTGAAAATGGACCTTAAAATTGAAAATCCTGAAAAACTTGAGACAAGCCTTGATACACCATCCAGGATGTGTACTCATATCAGTAACACTGGGCCAATATTAACATGTCACATGACAACAGTGTAGCTTACAAAAAATTCTGCCTCGTATAATACCATGATAATCCTGATAAAATTTTCTCTCATAAAACAGATTATGATATAAAATTTTACCTGTAGGCAAAGAACAGTTACTCAGGTGTGCAGTGCATCACAAGCAAGTTTCACTGACCCTAGATCAGTGAATGGCCAACTCATTGGTTACTCAATGGTTAATGGTTAATTGGTAACTGAATGGTTAATCTCATTCTCTGAACAGAGAATGAATGACTGAACTTCCCTCTCAGGGTATCTCTGCTGGTAATGTAAATTCAGGAGCCAAATTCAATAATGCTCTTGGAATGGATATTTATGCTTTACATTTGGAGTTTCAGTTTCCAATTCTGCAGTTGATCCTACCTGACACCTGAACCAAAGAAGCCTCATGGACTCTCCAACACAGCTTTTGTGTGGCACCAATTAGTGTGACTAACACTGTTTGAGTATTTGATAGCTCATTGTCTTGTGTATGCAGTGGAATGCTTTGCTTTGGTTTTTCTAGCTTGCAAACATATTATCTTATATTCTGGAAGGGCTAGGATTTTTTCAGTGCAGCAGTTTGACGGCATAGGATTGTATGTTTGGGGTTTTTTTTATTAAAACTCAATGACTTGTTGAAGTGAAGCTTATTGTGGCAATGAACTAGGTTCAAGGAAACATCATTTGGGAAAGGTTTCTTCCATCCAGCACTGGATTTTCCAGGAAAAGTAAATAAGTAAAACAAAAGGCCATGGTTAACATCTTGATAATTACTTAGGGTGCAGCACCCCTAGATTAAATCTGTAGTCTGAATCATGAAAAAAAAACCACCTGAACAAAGATTTCTCAGATTCCAGGTGCAGGTTTCCTGTCCAGCTCTTTAAAAGTGTGTTAGAGAGAACAAGGTCAAAGAGATAAACCTTGTAGCTGGGAAGAAAGGGGAGTATTCTTCTGTCCTTTGCTTCATAGTGGTGATAAAACCTTGTATCAGTTTCTTAAATTTCATCTGATGCTCTTACAGGGTAGACCTATAATCAACAACAAACTTTTGATTTTTTTTTTTTTTTTGCTAGAAGAGTAAGCCTGTTGTCTGTGTCTTCCTCCCCAAAATTTGAATTGATCTTTTAGTTTCCCTGGGCCTTGGCCATGAAGTAACAATTGAATTAGAAATTATAGGGAAAGTCAAGTATCACAGAAAGGGAAGGACAAGCCTAGTCTGACGTTCTTGTCAAAAATATGTTCCTTTTAAATCTTGCACAAGCTGGAATTTTCTCCACATGGGAAGTGTTGTGGTGACACTTATTGCATTACTGCAGTTCAACTACAAGGTGAAATAAGCATGACAGGCATAAGTAATAAGACACATGTAGACCTTTGTATATAGATAACTGAGCTACCCCAAGCAGTGCTGATACAATCATGTGGCACGCACAGTGTCCTGTTCTAGAAAATAAACCTTGTTTCCCATGGGTGCCTTGTAGCTCAAGCTTCTTCAAGCCATGGCGATTACCCTGTTGGAGATTCCTGTTTGGCAGTGAGTGGGATCGGTGTTTGTTTGAGAGCAGCCATGCTATCTATGCTCCGTGGCACACTGCAGACATACCTGCTGAGACTTTCACTGCTCCATGGGGAGACAGAATCTCCAAATGGGAGACTGTAAAATTGTAATAGAAATCAAACTGCCTAAAACTTGTTTTTCTTCATGTATAGAGTGACTTCCTTGTGTATAACCTAAATTTTGGACAACCTGGAGAAGTTGTAAATTCACAAAGCATAGAAAGCACTACCCCACAGCTTCAGATGAGAAGTGATTTGGATCTTACATCTTCTGTGGACCTATAGGTGGTAATTGTCATAACTATACAACTGAGGTCTGGCATCTTATGCAATATGAATATGGTGAAAAGACCTATCATGTACCAGTTCATTTTCCTATCCAGCATAAGTTGGAAGAGATTCAATAAGAAAAAGGCACAGCATAACCAAGAAATATGGTATATGAGCTCTCTAACTTTCGATTTTTTCTTTTGAGTCAGTGTATAAATAGCAGGAACAGGACATTTGCCTTTATTATATTTCAACATACATTTAAAATGTTCGAAATGTAACTGATTTAGACTTTTTTAATTTCATGTTCTAAGTACAAATAAGCAGGACATTAGTATTTAATGTTCTTTTAATTAAAATAGCAGTTTACTCTAAGCCCTGGAATTAATTACTTTTTGAACTGCTTCTCAGTTTTACTAATAACGTTTGGCAGTTTTAAAATAGAATAGCTAAACTTGAGGCTATTCATTTTAGCAAGTTGATGCAGAATACACTGAGTAAACCGAACCGTAATTTAAAAAACTGTCACATGCAAATGCATACTATTCATTTAACCATGAAGACCTCTGTGAAAATTTGCATATGCGCACTGTGAATGAAAGGCCATTCAAAAGATGGAAACCAAAGCTAATTTTAACATTATTGACCTAATGATACTAAATTTTGACCTAGCTATGACTTTAAAGACAGCCCAGCCCTTGGAAAGAAATAGTTGGCATTTTACAGGAAATGTGTACTAAAAATGCTGGGTTTTACCATATTTTTCTTAACTATGAAGAAGTGTTATAGGACTTAAATGACAGGACATGCATTTTAAACTAGAAATTGAGAAAATTTTTCACCTGGTAACAACTTACTGATGTAAATAGCCAAGGAAGGACTCTGTATATATAGTTATCTTCTTGGAGAAATTACAACCTTAATACCTACCAACACTTTGTCCCAAAGTGTAATACAATCATTTTGCATAATTCAGAATATTTTGATGTCAGTCTCCTAAAAGTAAAACCCTCATGTATGCAAAACAGGAAAAACACCCCAGATAACTTCAGATGTTAACAAAGTAGGCTCCTACATAATGCAACTGACTTCTGGAAGTGGAAAAAAGACCCAAATAAGGCCAGATGTGGCATCAATGTGTCCTGTGCCATTATAGAAAGGGATGGGCTGTGAGAACCACATGTGATACTGCGATGGTTTGACCCAAGTAGGCAGCTCAACCCCACACAGCTGCTCACTCACTCCCCCCCAGCGGGATGGGGGAGAGAGAATCAGAAAGGTGAAAGTGAGAAAACCTGTGGGCTGAGATAAAGACAGTGCAATAGGTAAAGCAAAATGCAAGCAAAGCAAAAACAAGGAATCTCTTTTCACTCGTGGTCACTGTGTTTTAAACTCAAACACCTCCTGGAGGGTGTAAGCTCAGTGGTATGATCCTGAATAAATCCCACCTGTACTTCTGTCACATGAAATCAAGTCCTCAAAAGTATTTAGATTTCTACTGCCAGATGTTGACCTACTATTTAATAGTGGAATGCTATTTAATAGTGGAGCTTCCTGGATTTTTAAGTATTTGTAATGAAACAGTTTTACCCAAGAAGAGTTAAGTCTGCAATGTTACCATTAATATCCAAGTATCTCCATTAGGAGTATGTCACGCTTGTCTTCATATATGTACTCTTTCCACCCCCTGTCAACCTTCCCTTTTCTCCCCACCTCAAGACTAAGAACAGAACAATACAGTGAAAGTCTAAAGTAGGTCTTAATCTAGAAGCTAGTGATTAAAAAAGGTCTGCATTTGGACTGATAAATGTGTATCCAACACCTTCAGTGAAACTTTGTTGATTTACACCTGCTGACCAAGCTAGGCTTCTGCTTCCAATTCAGTGTTCTCATATAACTCTCCCTCTTTTACTGTCATCTCAATCTAGTTTTCAGTACATCATTTATTTACTTGTAGCTTTGCTGTATATGTTACATATATAACTCGTGTGCTAGATAAAGCAAAGATGCTAACTTGACTTTAGCAAATTGCACGCAGCATTCAAATTCCTTTTCTCTAAGAAATTATAAATAAGTGCCCTTTTTGACCCAGGTCTACAGCAATGAATATTTTCATGATATCTAACAATAAGTAATTTGAGTCCAAAATGTGTGACCTGCCACTGCCTCTCTTACTCTCTCACAAGGATGAAAAGTCTGGTAAGACAGCACGATTCATGCTCTTATTTCCACAGCATGATATTGCAAACATCCAATTTGAATAATAAAGATGACCTAGCCTGCCTCCCTAGTGTAAAACAAGAGTATTTGTCTGAAAATATAAATTGAGTCCTATTAACAATCCCCTGGAAAAGTGCATTTAATCACAGCTTTCTGCTGGAACACCAATGAAATAAAAATTAGTTGAAATTTCCAATTAATCTTTTTAAGATTCCATACTATTACGTAGGAGAAATGGTGCTGTTTTGTCTTAATAAGGAGGTCATTTCTTTTGTCAATGCCAAAGAGAATACTTAATGAGCTTCAGGAAAACATGCAAGTATCTTTATAACTAAATTAAACTTTGCCTTAAGATGCAATGGAGAACAAGTACATACAGTCCCTACATATGCCACATTATTTTTTAATACAGTTTTCGGGTGGGACCCCCAATTGGTATTTGGTTATATTTACAATAAATACAGCTATAGGAAAAAGAACGCAGGGAAAACTGCAAAGGGATGGCTCAGAGGTAAGTGCAGCTAATAGTTAATGTCATCAGAACAAGGCTATACAGTCTACTTTATCTGCATATTGTGCTGAGGTCCCAATGACATCAATCATTAGGCTATAATTTATTACCACAATAGTTATCTGCCTTATTTCCAGACATTTTCTATTCATACGTGGCAGACCAATAGGCAAATGAATGCTCTGTTATCGTATTTGGATATAACTACTTAAAAATGGCACAGGAGGAATTTTCTATTCCCCCATGACTCAAAAGGGGAAGTTCTCCTTCAGAAGAGCAACAGGAGCGAGGCCCAGAACTGTCTTACTTGCGTGAGCAGAAAGTTCCTGCAGCTCATCAGCAGCTTCATTTGGCTATCTACAAGCACTGAAGTCCTCCTATGGAGTATGAATTCACTCGATTTTATTGAGGAATCCATCCTACAATTTACACTTCACTCCTCCACTTTGGAGACTTGCAGTTTTATCAGATGCTTTCATTATGGATTAACATTTTCTACAACTGGCATCATATGGGGAGGATTCTTTTTTCTCTCCTTTTTTAGGATTGAGCAAAATCTCTGCAAGGACTCCTTTTAATTCCAGTAAATGTGGAAATGAATGCTGTGTCTTGTATCAGTATTCATACTTGAATTGGCATAGTTGAAAAAAGATGAAGTTAGAAACCTCAGAGCTGGCTTATTTCTAGTCTTCATTACACAAGAGAAAGCAGTGCTATGGTGAATACCTAATTCCAAAATTCTACATACGCATGTTTATGCATATATGTAGCATTTGATTTTAGGAAGATTTAAAAATGTGAAATATAGTTCAGGATATAAAAGTGAAAGATAGCCTGGATATTTTATGTATTTGAAAAATTCACAAACTCTTGTTTGTATAAATATGAATTACAGAGGAGCATATTTTCCCATCCAAGGGATTACTTTCAGCATTTAAAAATAGGTAGGTACATCAGCTTTTTGAAGTAGTCTTTATAATTCTTTGAATCCTTTATTATCATATTGTTCTTGAATCTAACATAGTCTTTCTTAGTACTAAATAGCAGGTTTAATAATAAAGTAATTACAGAAGGACTCTTAAAATATTTCCATTAATATATAAAGATATATTGTAATTTATTAGTTCATAATAAATATCAGATAGCTTAAATTCTTTAATACATTTGACCAACATAACATTCTGCTGAAAACAGTGGTGCATTTGATTTTGCAATAGAACTTAGTTTATTATACCAATTATTGATTATATATAGTGATTATCAGGTTTAAAGGGTCATCCTTAACTGTGATATAAAGATCTGAGTCTTCCATCTCAAACATGGGCTAGTCAATATTATGTGGTACACAAATTTAGTAGCACTTTCTTACTGTAATATTAGTGATTTAGATTAGACTGATCTATGTAAAAGAGATTTTGACTTTTACTCAACATGCCCCTTGTGTGGAAACTAGAAGCTGGAAGTTATTCTTTAGAAAAATCAAGTAGCAATTTTAAAATAAGTTTTCATTGTGTGGTAAGTTGTAGAGTTTATAGAAGTTTTGTAAGGAGTAAGTTATCTATTTTAAAATTAATTTTAGCTTATGTCATTTCAGTTTTCAATTTTCAATTAAGCATATTCCCATGGTTTATCTTCCACAGTTTTCTTCAAATTTTTACCCTGTGATTTATGATTCAGACTATAACCTTGGGTATGGTTTACCATGAGATTCATGTACTTTTAAGTTGTTTCTTTGTAAACTGACTATCATTTATATATTCCTGTTTAACAACTTTCTTCCAGATTTTGCCAATAATAAGCATGGAATTTCTTGAGCTCTTTCAGAAAGGAATGTGTCTATGTTTAATTCATAAACCAACTCACCATGTGAATTACAAAAAAAATTTTCCATATTCTGTACTAAGAAAATTTGTTAAGAATGACCCTTATTCTTGAAATGGTAAAATCAAAGGTTTTTGAAACCCTTCATTTAAATGCCAAATAAAAAAAAATCAGAATCCTGGCTAGCACTTTTGCAAGTATCATTTGCTCCAGAGAGGGTAGTTGGTAGAGGTTTCCTAGATCAGTGGTCTCCAAACTTTTCTGATCACAAACCCCTATCAGTAAAAGATTTTTGAGCATGCAGCCCCCAACATCTGTATATTTATTTATTTATAAATTATATATGGGTACTACTGTACTAATGTATTTTGTACATTATAAAATAGATACAAAACCAGAAATTAAAAAGCATGAGATAAACATGAAAAGAACACTATTAAAAAAAAATAATTGTTTATTAATGGTGCAAAATATATTTTCTTCCCATACCCCATGAGTACACAATCTCCCCCCATTTTGGAGACCACTGTTCTAGCTAAAGCAAAGAAAACTGAGTACAGTAGGCAACCTTGCCAATTCCTGTATCGCGCAACAAATGCTTTTGAAGTCGTTCTGTCTCAGAGTGAGACTAATCAAACAGGAAGGAAAAAAAGTAAGTGTCCTGTAGAAGTCTATTATCTCATTGAAATCATGGGGTATCCAAATTGCAATCAGTAAATCCTAAACTAATTATGAGTAACTGCAGATAAAAAGTACCAGATTTTTCTTTTTTCCTTGTTTAAACTGCTTTCTTCTCATATTTAAGTATTGTCACCCACATTGGCTTGTAGAAGGGAAACACACTTCAATTTCCAAGAAAAGTTTGTGAGAAGAGATGTTCTAACCTTGCTGAGTTCAGGAAAGCCTTTGCTGGAAGACTGCAGACTCAGACTCCTCCTGCACTTACAAGAGAGGTCTGCAAATGACCAGAAAATGGATAATGAGAGAATAGATTTTATTTTAAGGGACCAAAAGGTGCCACTATCCTGATATCAAACAGGGATATATATATATTATACCTCTCAGTAGGTGTTTCATCACAAATAGAATGGAGTATATTTCAGTTTTTCTTGTTTGAGCTTCTATGCCAGTTGAAAGAAATATTGGATAAGTCCACATTAATAAGTAACTCAGTGCAAAAGGAGCTTACCTGAAAGGTGAAACGGTTGGTACTGAGATCTCCATGCCTTCTCTGTGTCTGTTTTAAGGGCTATTTATTTAGCATTAGTTTTACTTGGTTCCTGTGGACTGCATGCCCTTTAGAAGTTAGAAAACAGATTCTGCTCCTGGAACACATGTCTGAGCTTAGTTTCATCCATAAGTAAAACAGCTCACACACTCAAACACTTCTCCAATTTGCAATCCAAAATGCAGTAAGTGGGGGCAATTGGGAGATTCACTTCAAAACCACACTCCTAAGTTGAACTAAAACACAACTGTAGATGTGCGGATCGGCTTGGTGATTCATTTTAGCATTTCCAAATGTCACACTGTGTATAGCTGTATTATTCTGAGCCTGTAGTTTGGATTTGCTACATTCTAGCAACAAAAACCATTCACAAAGAGATCATGACAAAAAGTGCATCTGCGATTACATACATCAGCACAGAATCCACACTGTTTTTAAAGAAAGTGTAGAGAAGTGAAATATCTCTCTCTTATTTCTTCTTTCCCACCCTCTGATGGGTAGGTTGCTCTCCATAAATCAGGAAGCCAATGTCTCCTCTGTTTCATAAGTTTGCTACTTCTTGCAGTTCAAGGAGTCTTTCGGTAGGAATGTGGGAGTAACTTGTGGCTACTTTGAATCCTTTGAGTCTTTTATCTACATGGAGAGGAATTAATTCACTTAGTTATCAAGGGGTGTAGTTAGAACAGTAGTCAATGGCAGAGCAGGGGTAGGACAAGACTATCCAAAACAGCCAAGAAAATGTATAAATACTGGACAGATTCTGTTTTCACGAGAAAGATCTTAATGGACAAAGGTACAGGGATGGTTTACCTAGGATGCCTCCATGTTGGGGAATTTTTAACTGAGACTGAGTAATTTTCCATTTTAACTGAGGCTGAATAATCTGTGGTTCAAAGAGAAAATAATCCAGATATATTGTCTCATTCTACTATGTGTTACAAATGAAAACAAGCTAATTCAGTCCTGAATATTAAGGGGTTTCTTTTCCTCACTATCCATAAAAATGAAACCGTTCCCTTCCTTTATGCTCCATTGTCCCCCTTGCTTACAGAATCAAGGAATGGTTGAGGTAGGAAGGGACCTCTGGAGGTCATCTGGTCTGACACCCCTGCTCAGGCAGGGCCACCTTCAGCCAGTTGCCCAGGACTTACTTCTGCTATTTGTCATATAAACACATAGATTAACCACAAAAGTGGGGAAGCAAGGTAGATTTTTTTTTTTCTTTTCTTGTCATTGAAACACCAGCATAACACAGTTCAGAGGCAAAAGATTTTTTTCTGTCCATTAGTGTCCAGTCCTTGACTTAACTCTCAACAGGAGACCGCACACTACTATTTCTGACAAAACTGTTAGAAAGATTTTCATACTTGTCTCTTTCCGTTTCGTCATCTCAATTTGAAAATGTTCCATAGTGCTTAAATTGGTCTCCAAATGGTTGATCTGCACCATGCTAACCATCCTCAGGCTGATCAGTGTCTTAGGTTAGCCTAAAGATGGTAGACCACAGGAAGGAAGTGCTTCATATCTTGCTGAAGAAAATATTCTGAATACAAACAAACTCCCATAAAAATCAATAGAAAAACTCAGTTGTGAAAGTGAAAGAGAGAGGCTGACAGAATGTGCTATATGAAGAGATTACCATGTAATGGATGGATTAAAACTACAAAGAATAACATTGTGTGTACTAAATCAAGGAGCATAATTGTGTTTGGCTGTCTTGCTTATTTTTAAAAATAAGATTTCAGCTGACATCTAATAAAGAACTAATAAAAGTACATTTCTAATCTAAAATTGTAGCTGTCATTCCATGTAATAAAAGAAGGCAATGTTCTTACTCTAAGGAAAATGCAAAACTTCAAACTTCAAAAAAACTTAAACCCATTTAAAAGTCAGTAAGGCTCTTACCAAGTAAAATCCAAAGGATTCCAAACAATACTAAGATGTCTTTTCAGACAGTTGTTTATGGTCACTAGTCTTTTCCCTTTTTTTTTTTTAACATTTTGTGTTTTATTAAATGTGAATCCCTTTCTCCCTTTCTTAGTTTACTGCCCAGTAGAAATGTAAGGGTATGGTTATTGGCTAATTAAGGAGGCAAAAAAATATACACTAAGTATATAAATATTTACCCATACAAAACCAGGGTAGTGAAAAGTGTATGCTGGATGGTGAGCTACTACCTTTTTAGAAAGACTATTTACCAAAACTCACATAAACAGATTTTGCAACAAAATGAGACATAAAGCAGAAAAAGGTGGTGGTGAAGACATTAGTAGTTGTATGAAGTTCAAAATTTCAAACTCTCTACAGGATGGAGATCTATAGAGGTAGAAAGTGATTTTACCCAGTCTTTAACTTACAAACCCTGTGTGTGTGCTTATAAACACATCCAAACAAGGTTTTAGCATCCAGCTATGTAGATCCTGAGACATCTCCTTAAGGTCTCATTAGCAGAACATGCATTGGCCACTGTGGCCATCCCTCAGCTATTTTGTGGATGTCTCACTTTATAATGATGGTGACTGATTACATTTTGGTGTATTTTAAACATACGTGGTGTGTACCACATGCTATTTCTCAATACTATTGCAATGTTGTCCTTAAAATTAAGAGTGCCAATCAAAAGAGATCTAAGATCTTTGCAGATGAAAACACCCTATTTCAGAAAAGGAAAAATGTTGAAGCTCGCTGTTATATGATGTGACACAGCACATTTTCCCAGAACAGCAAAATCAGCTGTTTTGTGCCTACTTGTTCTATAACCTTTTTTTTAAGTAACTATAACTTGAAACTTAGCCATATGGATGTCTGCATCATCCTGCAGAAAAAAACATCTGACTGTAAACACCCCTGTGACTGTTTTCAACACTATCCTTTTCCAGTCACTCTACTGTTTCTTGACTGAGGCAGACTTCACATCTGTATCAGAGAAGTATCCAAACTTGTATGTAGTAGTATGGATAAATCAGGTGACTTTCAATTACTGCACAAATAAAGTTCTTAACTTGAGGCGGGAGAGAGTAGGGAAGGTCAGAGAAAGTGCTGAGAGGGTTAGAAAGCAGAGTAGGGCAGTTTATTAAGATTAACAGCTGCAGACTTGATGTTGCTAATAGCAAGAAAGGTTACACAAAACATAGGTGAATCCTTTCATGAAGGCTTATATCTTCTATGTTCCTAATTACAAGGAGCTTACTGCAGAGCCCTGTAGCCGAATCCTGTGCCCTTCTCGCCCAGCAAGGTTTTTAAATGCTCAAAATCAGGCTGGCTGAGGTGATGGCCGGCTGGCTGGTTGAATGGATGAATTCAGCTAGCCCAGATCACCTCGGACTTACCCTAATGTGCATGCCGCTCTTGCTGGCTGGCTGCATTGGTAAGCATCGATGGCAGATATTTGCTTGATTTCAGAGCACAGAGCAGACAATCCACAGGCTGAAAAAAAAANGCTTCCTCATCAACCACCTTCGGGAACAGCCGTTGTGCCGTTCAGCGCTGTCCCAAGGGGAGTAAAAGGTACCCGCCTCATTTAAAAGCTGCCCTAGAGACAACAGGTCACCCCACTACGCTAGTAGCCCCCGCCAGGCAGCCGGCAGACCCCGGGCTGGGCGAGCCCACCCCGGCGGGCAGCCCGGCTCCGCGGGTGCGCACCGCCGCTCCGCGCCCGGCCGCGGGAC
>VZTL01000830.1:14154-27522 GCA_013400535.1 Scopus umbretta
GGGGCAGCGCCGAGCGCCGCGCCGGGGCCGGGCACAGCGGGCGCAGGGCTGCGGGGCGGGGGCGGCCCCCTCGGGAGAAATCCTCCAGGGGCAGCAGGCAGGCGCCGAAATGTAACAGCTATTTGTCGAAGACATCCTCCCCCCCCCCCCCCCCGGCCCCCCGGGCGGGTNNNCCAGGGGCCTCAGGCTGCGTGGATGGGACCCCCTCTCCCGCCTCGGTTTGGCAGAGGGGCCACTCTACCGAAGGGGCTTGCCTGGCCACAGTTCCTTCCAGCACCTCTCTCTACCCCCACACCTGTAAAATAGCAGCGCTATGGCCAGGTATCGCTTGTCCAACAACTCTTTGCTAGGCTAAACCATGCCTATGCCAAATCACAGCCTCCAAAAAGCTGCCTGGCCGAGGGAGAAATCTCTTAATGTACAGCTTGTAATGGAAAAATGCATGGATCCAAAAAGATGCAAAGATGCGTAATCAGAGTGGCACTAGAAAGCATGATTATAATTACACCCGTGATTAGGAGGGAAAGACAGAGGAAGACAGAGAGAATGCAACAAGAAATTTGGTGGAAACTTCTTTAAAATAATTCCCAAGCCCAGATAATCACAATATTGTTGCCGTACTGTTAAAGCTTCCCAAGTGACATTTTTCAGTGAGTGAAGATTGCATGACTGGTCTCTTTGGGGTCTTTCTTTTTTTTTTTTTTTTCCGCCGCTTCTCTCTCTTTGAGAAGCACCATTCTTTTCCTGTGGCTTGAGAAAGAAAAAGGCAAGGGGAACGTAGAATAAAATGGACTGCCTTGGCTGCTTAAGAAAAAAATATTGTGTTATCTTTTCCCATAAAGCCCATAATTTTAATTACTTTCTGGCAATATACAAATTTTGGTGATGCTGGTGTTAATGCCACTAAATCAAGAGGCTTTCCCTCTTTTTGAAATATGGGAGAAGTATTTCACTTTATTGATCCAAATGTTAGATACAATATGTCCAGAAAAAACTTAGCCTCTTAGTCTCTTCTTTTACATTTACATTTTATTATCAAGATTATTTTGACTCCTTATTAATAATCAGTAGTGACAAGATAATATGTAAGTATAGCTCCCTGCTTTGGAATAACATAGCTCTGCAACTTGGAAGCATCCTTTCTAGCACTTACAGCTGGAATTGAAAAGACCTGTGTTTTTTCTGTCATCTGGGTAATAATATCCCTGTGGCTTGGACCAAGGCTCTCTACTTCTCTGAACTTCAATTTTTTCCATATGGAAAAGGAGGAGAGAGCTAAAAGGTAAAGGTGCTTGAAATGAACCTGTAAGAATCAGATATGAATTGTTATTAATTGCCTAAGAAGAAACATTTCTCACGTGGGGTTTGTTTGGCTGTTGTGTGTCCTATTCTAGCTTCCATTAATTTGTGGGCAGAAAGAACACCGGCAGCTGGCTCCATATTCTAACGCCAATCCACCTTACACTATTGAGAAATTAGGTTTTGACTGGTGAGGACTACAAGCATAGATGCAGTACGTTCACTGCATGAAACACAGCTAAAGTAAATGAGCAACTTAGTAAATGGGCAAATCCTGCACTGCCTTCAGGTTCTGACACAGCCGGCGGGCAGAGTCCCAGCTAGCACGTATTTCCAGAATCCATCCCTGAGGAGAGTAAGGACATGAAGTGTTGGGTAGCATTCAGATGTGAGCAGAAGATGCAATGTTCTCACTGAATGCCCATGACACAGAAGAGTTTTTAACTACCAGCTCTGCCAACAACCGTCTCTGTTAGCTGAGGGATTAAAAAAGACACAGGGGCTGTGAGCCTGACCAGCAAACAGTGATTATGCTGCCAAGTCTTCATTTCCCCAGAACTTCAGCCTTTTCCTGCTTAATAAGGTAGCCATCATCCGTGCCTCAAACCCTCTGTCACACGGGAAGGGTCAAAGGCATAGAAGTAGAGATCTCAATGCCATCAGTATACCAGAAATATGGAGATGGGTTTCCTTCAGGGTAAAAATTTGACACAATTAAAAGCTGAAAATGGTGAAGGTACCATCTTTGAAAGGATCATTTAGGTAGCTAGTTACTAGCCCACGATGACTTTTGATGTCTTTTGGGGATAAGAGGAGGAAAGCGTGCCATTCAATTACATTTGTTAAAGATCACAGGTCCGTCAATTCCTCATCATAGTCAGCAATAGAAACGGCAGCTGATCAGAAAAAACATGCAACTTCATCTTCACTTTAACTTCAGTGCAGTCTGGGACTATGTCTGGGCTTAACACCAAACCAGCTGGGGTCAAAACCCTGACCACTCCAACAACTGATGGATCTGTTCTTTTATGCTCTTGACATCCCACTTTCTCCAATAGACAAAGAAGATATAAGTGATGACAAGAAAATGCTATCATCAGTGCATGATTTCTTCATCAGGTAGCTAGCTAGTCGCTTTGACCTTCCAAAACAGTCTCATTATGACTGGCCTAAGTGTTTGCCTTTAGGCCTTTTCTGGTTAAAATATTATATTGGGAAACTCCCAGAAACTCAGGAATTATCTCCAGGTTGAAGTCCATCTCAGACAGGTCACATTTGCTCCCAAGAGGGATAGCTGTCCTATCATGGTTGGAGATAGGAGATTTCTGTTTGTAAAATGGGCTGCAGATTCACTGCAGCACAAAGCAACACCCTCTCGACAAGTCAAACAAACTAGATTAATGAGGCTGTTAAGCACACACAATAAGTTACTTCACTGGGGATTTGCAAATGCTTTGATGGATGTGAAGAACCCAACCCCTCACTTCTTCCATACTCCCCGTACTCATTTTCAAATTTTATTATGCCATAGCAAGAGACATTAGTGAGTCCAGTAGCACTGGAACTTAGCAGGCCTTTGTTTCCCTTTCTTAAAAGCAGCCACTTTTCTATTACTGGCCCAAGCTACGATTATATGAATAAATATTGGTAAAGTGTTTTCCTCTAATATTAAAAAAAGAAAAAAATACAGGAAGGAGACACCAGTGCCTGAGGATTTTGTTTTAAACCCAAGAGATCTCCACTTTATTTGGATACATTTACAAAGATAAATACTTACAAGGACAGATCACAAACTTGTTTATACAAAAAGTGCAACTTAAAGATGCAAGTAAGCACAAAACTTTTTTTTTTTTTTACAGTAATTCTATTTAACTTGTGTTCTTCTAAGATAGATGTTTGCAGTTGATTTGATTGCAGGCACTATCACACTGTGATATCTAATGCATATTTCTTTTTCAGTTGTAGCAAGTCTAATCATCCTACATTTGTCTGGGGCAACCAAAAAAGGAACAGGTATGTAAACTTCAGATATGTTTTTCAGACATTATATTAGAGTCCAAAGTATGGTTTTGAGTTGTTAGTTTAGTTCTTGAAATTTTTAGTAGTTTACTACTTCCAGTGTCTGTCCTTTGTTCATTTATTTTGAGTATTAGTGTGCCTGTACACACACAAAAATCCAGTGGTACTTTTTCTAACAAGTTAGTGACCTGATCTACAGCTACATCTAAGTAAAGACTCAGTCTAACTCTAACTGAAGACTGTAAAGTGTCCTCACTTTCAAATTGGGAAGTCCAGTCTGTCGCTGAGCTATCTACACCTAAGATCTTTTTTTTCTTGTTGAAGTAGAATTCAAAATCTGAAATTGGGCATCATGGGTGCATTTGTGCAGGGTGGGGATAGAAAGAGGTTCTTAAAAGCCCTGGATGCTAAGTGTGGTGAGAGCCAAGCGGAGAGAGTTGCTAAGCACAAGTGTGTGTCTGAATGCTCAGTCCCTGCAGGCCGGAATTCTTTTCAGGAAATTAGGATCCATGTCGTACTCAACTTGGATACAGATCAGGAAAAAGGAGAAATGGTTGCAGAGCATAAGGCTCTGATGGTTAAAACCAGTCTTGGAAGGTGCCCGTCTCCCTCCATTGATCGTCAGGGGGAGCCTCAACAACTCAGCTCTACACATCAGAGGCTTCTGTTAGATAGGACACTCCTTGATATAGATACCTCATTCGGAGCAAAACACAGGAGTCCTCTTTGGACACCTGTGTGAAATCTAGAACCTACTATCCTTCCTTTTAATACCAGCCTAGGTATTTTTCCCTCCAAAGAATTCATCTTATTTTAGCCTACTTGTTAAAGCATGATGCGCTGGAAGTGATCCTTCATCTTCTCCAGCCTGAACAGACTCCAACCTTTGTCTCCAGGCTCTCTGCCAATGTGCAGAAAGGAGTACAAGAATTTCAGGGCTAGGAAGAAAGCAAACAAGAATGTCTGACTCTGCTCTCTGATGATTCACCTAAGAGGAGGAAGGTTCTGAGCTGTGATTCCTGGCCTCAGAGCTATTTATTAATTTTACAGCAAACAGCGAGATAAAAATAATCTATGAACCAGAATCGAGGAATTCCCCTGTCTATCTCTGTCCAGTGAATATAGAGTCAAGCTGCTGTGAATTTTAAACAATTTGTGTATTCTGTCATAATTCTGTCATAATTCTGTCATTTTTTTCTTGATTTTGTGACTTTGATATATTCCTGTATTACAGCAAGTAGCTTGCTGATAGAGCACATGTTTGAGGCTTTTGAGATATACGATTGGGAAACTCATGTCTCCTGTTTCTTGAGCACGTGCTTTCCCTACAAGATTATTATTTAAAAAGCAATACAAATATGTCTTCCCCTAGACATCCAAGCCTCTTATCTGCTTGGAAAAAATGTTTTGAGTAAGAATTATATGTTTGTACCCCTAAAGAACACCCTCATTTTCCACCAGGTCAAAGATCATACTCAGTCTCAACAGAAAAAAGCTGAGGCCATTGACAGGAGGGACTGTTTTATTCTGTAAGAGAGTTCTAAGTGTTACAGGGACGGAATAATTTGTGAGCTAATTATACAATGCTTAATGTGATCATTTCACAGAAAAGCAAACCACTTCCGAAGGACAGAAACCAGTGCAGTGTGGAACTTGGACAAAATATGCAGAAGGAGGCATCTTCACTTCTCCCAATTACCCCAACAAGTATCCTCCTGACAGAGAGTGCATCTACATTATAGAAGGTGACCAGCCAAAGAATCTTTATATTCTATCATCAACTTTATTTTAAAAAAGTGTTTTATTTTATTATATGTGAAGAGTAGGTAAAGCCTATATGTTCATGAGAAATGTTTTCAAGACACAAGATTCAGGGAAGATTTAGAGAAGACCTATCTCTGTACTTTTTCTTTCTTTTTTTTTCTGTAAAAAATTAAAAAAAAAATTGTAGAGCATACCAAGAAATACTGGAAAATACTTGATTTATTTCCTGACATCACTCATAAATTAGTTCAGGTGTTAAGTGTGCATGAGTCACCTAGTAATGAACACAGTATAATTTATTTCAGGATATTCAGGGAATAAATAGAACCTAAAATGCAGTAACATGACAGAAGAAAGAATATTTTACAATGAGTAAAAAAAGTGAACACAGGAAACAAAAATGATTTTGATATTCATATAGATATTTTAAACATATAGCTGAATCAGGGATGACAAGCATAGCTAGACGAAGTACAGTAAAGAAAGTTATACAGAAAATATCCATGTAGTGAGTGTAAAAATTATTTTCCATCCAATTGTTCAAGAAAAATGAAAATAAATGGAAAAAACCCAAACCCAGAACAAAACCAGAAAAGAATAAATATTAACACCAAACAGCTGTGAGACACAGTTTTTAAAGAGTAGACAGTTGCAGGCATGGAGGAGACGTAAGAAAGGCTAGAGATGTGTTGAAAGTTACACTGTTTCTTTTCATCAGTCTTAGCACAATGGATGTTGAAGGGATTGTTGTAAAAACGAATCTGTGGAAAATAATAGAGATTAGATACTGTCAGAGCTTAGTAGCAGAAAAGATGAATCAGGTAAGTCATTGGAACCAAGAAGATTTGTTCATGAGTTGTGAATACATGCAGAATACAACACTGATGCTTGTTCTATCCATGCTTGGTTGGACAGAATTATTAACTACAAATGATGGAGCCAGGAATTATAGAAATATTTACTTTACTAAAGATGCAGGTACTACCAAGAGAGATTTCCAAAGGTGTATAGCTGATTCAGATTGCATTAGCTGCTTTAGAACCCACCACTAGGCCCTTTTAGAAACCAGTCTGTCTTTCCAAATCTAGTGCTGAGATACTAAAAGAAATATATTTCATAAAAACCTTCCAGGGAAATGATGGATAATAAAAGTTGTATGTATTGTTTAGGAAAAAAATCACAGCAAAATGACTGGGATCTCTGAATTCCACTTTAGTGCTAGGTAACCTGACTGAAGTCAGAAGTGAAGGGGTGATTATAAATCATAGAGTCAAACCAATCCTTTAAAGACAATTTATGCCTGTCCAGTCTTCCCACTGGAGTCCAAAATTTAAGCAGATGTATGGTAAACATTCAAGTTCTGTCATAGTTTAGTAATTGATTTAAAATAAAAATAAAATTTCAAAAAAATATAAATGTATATGTTCAATATGTACTACTTAGCATTATATTTTTTGTTACACTTATTTTGCTAGATCCAGGTCTTTTTGCATATATTGATCAAATTATCTTTCAAAAATTCCTGTCAGGCTGGGAAGAAGTAAGCCTATTTTATGTTCAAGGATCTGAAACACAGAGATGTGTTTTATCATTAAAGAGAAAAGTTGTGAGGAAAAAAAAAAAAAGACCATTTTTGTAAACCCTAGTCCAGTATCTCAGGCCATAAGGTGTTCCTCCTCTTAGTAAGGAGGTGCCTGAAAGATCTTTATTGTGAAGACCTTTGTCTTTATTATAGTAATTAAGTACTTACAAAAAATATAGTTAATAAGCTGAAAAATGGGAAAATATGCTGTTGACATAACCTGATTTAGAATAGCTCAAATTGGAAATGTCTAAGAACACTTTAGGAAGGAAAGATTTAATCAACCAACTTCTATGATGAAGATGAAATTCCATGTTGACAAGTTTGGAGCAATGTATAGCAAAAAGAGTAATCTGAACTCAAAAGACACCATATTTTACGGGAAAAATCAACCTGGCAAAACCCAGTTGCCCATAAATTCTTATGACACTGACATTTTCTGCTTCCTGTCCAGCCATAATCAACAATTGGATTGCAACTGGGTATTTTAAAACCCATGACAATAACAGCTCTATCAGTATATAATTTGATGAGAACCATGCATATTGCACAACATTTTCAGCTCTGATCTCCTTGTGTTTATTTCTGTCTTCTGAAAAGACCAGGAATAGTCATGTCTGAAAAATTTCACAAAAATTAACAGAGAGGTAGTGAGATGTCTGAGCAATGATATTTTAAAAAGTGGAAGTTTACAAAAAAGGCAAGAGGAGAAACACTGAAGGACAACCAAATTGTAATTACATTAATTTTGTAATTACAGTCAATTATTTGTCCATATTTATTCTTTTTACAACATATAAAAATGGCAGAAAATGATAAAGAAGGCTAGCAAGTGAAAGTTTTTCCCCATATCTTTTATATTCTGTAGAACTCATTGACATAAGATATTGAAATTAAAGGATTGCGGAAAAAAAGGAATAATCATTTCACTAATAGCAATATCTTTGAGGTCAGATAACAATCTATGGAGTGGATAATCCTTGCTAATCCAGGGCATAAACATCTACTCAGTTTTAGAGTAAGACAGAAGCATCTCCATATGCATCTTATTCACATAGCTTCTGGCTGCTGTTGAATACAAAGCACCAAACTAGGAGGACTGTCGATATAATCCGTAATAGCATTCCCACATTGCTATCTTCTCTTTCAGTGTCTTAGAGAATTCAGCATACCAGGACTGTATGTACCATACTGACAGTTGTACGATGTCAGTTTAAATACATATATGATTCATCAGGTTCCTTCCTGTCTGCTTGCTTTCGTTCCTTCATTTTTTGCAAGCAAACACAAACTAGGGTAAATTCTGATGGCTTCCCTCAAACACAATTCCTTCCAGCTTTAGTGGACTTGAGTGAGGAGTGAAGCATGTGGTGTGTTGTAATAAAATTGAGTTTCATCTCATATACCATTTTTTTCCCAACATCGTAGCTCATCTTGAATGTATGCGAGCCTTTTATGGTTTCAGAATCATTTTGGTGAAGTAAAGGAGCTGGCAAAAATTTCCATGATCATAGACTGTGAGTTTCTAAAAGACAAGAGGATTTCTGACTGCAGAGGCTTCTATCCTAGCAGTCAAAGGCATAAGCAGATCAAACAGCTAGAAGTTTCTTTTCCTTGTTCTTTCCCCCCCCCCCTTTTGTTCTATTTTAGTAGTAATGATAATTAACTATTGGAACAACTAGGAAATTTAAAGTCCAGATTGGATGCCTTTCTAAAAGAAATCCTTTAGGTCATCCAGAAATCATGGACTCAGTACAAAAATTATTATGCTACAGAAGAGCTTTTGGTGAATCCCATCCACCTTTCAAAATGCAATGAGAATTTGTTCTTTTTTTTTTTTTTTCCTTCAGTCTTCTTTGGCATATAGAAAACAGGAAATAGCTGACTGTACACATTAAATTCCATGGGGGGCCCAATTTCACCCTTGTTTCACATATTCATGACTCTAACCTGGCAAAATTCACAGCTGCCCAGAACAACGGCAGCAGTGGCAGCATTAGCCTTTGCCAGACTGCAGAAAATTTGGCATGTGTGCTCCAAAGGGAAATTTGTACAGGAGATTTTGTAGGAGCAAAGGCTTTTGTCTGTGTTAAAAATATTTGGGGAGTGGGCTAGTCATATTTTAGACAATATATCTTAAGAATTGGTTTGGAAATCCTGTAAGTGAAATACTTGTAAGATTTTATCCATTCTTAATTTTTTAATAATTAAATGCTTATTTATAAATATAGGTATGAACTAGAATTGCTTTGCAGAGATATGGAATAAATCTTCCACTTTATATGCTTGTGGACATTTAGTTAGCTCTCTTGAAAGTCTTCCCTGTTTTCACTAAAGACCATTAAACGCTTTAATCCTAGATATTTCACAGGTGTTAGAAAATGGTCACATACCACTGTATGAAAAATCTCTGCTCAAAGTCCTTTTGTATTTCACAGCAATTTTTCTGTTCAAAAAGTTTTCATCAAAACAAGGAAGGAATCTTCTTTTAAAAGGAGGATATAGGTGGCTTTCTTATCAATAATAGCTGGGCAACCAGAAAGACCGAGGATTATTGAAAACTATTAGTACTGTAGCAGCTCAGATAGCTGGGGGTAGGTGTTGAGTTCAATGTCTCATTTCCATGCAGTCTGGTAAATTGAAACAGATTTTTCGCTTAACTTCAGCTGTCAGTTACACAGACTTAGAGGCTGATCAGAATTAAAGCCTTAATTGTGTGTGTTTGCTGCAACTGTTCTACTGCAAGTTGGAACCCAATGCCTTTTTTTTCACAACATAAAATCTCAAGACAGCACTTGTGTAAGATAATTAGATGAAAAATATGATAAGACATGCAGGCATTAAGTAGTCTTTCCACGGTATTAAACATTTTTGAAGAAAGATAATTGGAAGCTAAATGTGGAAGATTTGTAAGTTTTGAAGTAAAATCATTTTATGAGACAGCTTCAATATATTTCATTTGGACTTGACAACAACTTTTCCTGATGTAACTACAGAAAAAGTTCTGAAGATGTGAATGGGCCTTATGTGTAAATAAGGATACTAGAAATAACCACTCCATCCCTCCTTTTCTGATTGGATGGCCAAATTCCTATCCAGTCTGGAAGAACTACATATTCTGGGCTTTAAGTTTGTTTGCTTTGTTTTGTTTTTCTGTGGCTATGCACACGTTATTAGTAGTCATTATTCTGGACTTGCTCTCACTGTATTTCTCTAAGTTTTACTGTGACCACATTTGCACACACTTTGTTGCAAAAGCTGTAGCACAAGATATATATTTATATAGTATCTTCTTGTTTTAGCTTGCATTTGGCAAAGAAATCCTTTGCTAAAGGCAGAGTATAAGTCCAAAACAATACCTTTTTCACTGAAAAGAAGTTAAAGTTGGGAGTTTGAACTGTGTGTTTTCATCCCTTATGGTCATTTCCAGGAAGATTTGAGTAATTTTGTTTCTTAGGTAGATTATTGCAAACAAAACATTTAACCTTTTACTAAATATTGTACAAGATGAAGCACAGAGGTGCATTTAAAAGCACATAATGTAATGGTGCATGGACGCCTGTATAGCACCCCTTCCTCCCTTTGCCCAATCTTTTGTGATCACCACAGTCTTCTTCACAGCTACAGAAACACAAAGTGTTGCATTCCTTGGGAGAGTTAGGAGAAAGGACCTCATCCGGTTTGGACTACCTTGCAGAGCAAGATTAACTCTTTTCATGATCCCAGTCAAGAGTAAAGATACAAACTGCTTGCTGTGAATGGTCCTTGACTGATGCGAACCACCACATCACGCCTAAGAGCAGGTTGTGGCAGTTCTGACTCACATGGCCAAAAAGATGCCAGGAGGTGATTTTAACATTTAAGGAGCATGAACGGTCACTGGTCCAGCCCCCAAACTCATTCCCCAGCCTTGTTTTATTTAGCAGTGGAGAAATGGTGCTATTGAATAGCCACTGTTCCGTTCTTAAAGTGGAGTAGCCTCTACACGTGGGAGCTTTGGTGGAAAGTAGAAACTCTTTCTTGAGCACTCCTTGAGCTGATGTGATTCTCTCTGATCCTCTAGCAAGAACTGAGCTTCACTAGGAAAAGCCACATCTTGACTTTGTTGAAAAATAAATAAAAGCAGAGAAGAGTAAACTATAGCAATATTCTGATNTGCTTAGCTAGGCTTCACTGATATTCTGATCGTAAAACTAGTTTGTAGTGTGAGATTCAGAGAGCTACACGAAGGTTGTGGAATTGTGCAGTTTTTTCTCAGGCCATGCTTGTACCGAGTCAATAGATTTCACACATAACTCTGTAGGCCTGATTCTCTTTTTCCCACAAAAACTCCTTTTACTGAGGCTATAATTGGCTTTAGGGCTCGTTTTCAATGCCAAAAATCATATCAAATGAGTGAGCTATAACTCAGAGGGGGCGTCATGCCCATTTTTATCACATGTTACATGAGTCTTGGATTCGGAGAAGACCTGTTAAGGGTTTAACTATGGGCCATCACTCATAAGTCTCATCTGAGTATGAAACAGAGAAGCGAAGGCATAACACAGGAAGTTTAGAAAGGACAAATGTGTTACGTTAATGGCGTAAGCCATTTTTGAAGCAGGTATCTCTTTGTTGCCAAGGAAAGCAGCGCAGCCATATACTGTGGTATGATGCTGTCTGACACTAAAAATACTAGCAGCATTCATCTTCATATCTAGTCTGCAACACTAAAACGTTGCAATAAAGCTTTAGGTAGGTTTATAGCATAATATTTGAATAGTCAGTATATAAGATTTTCAAGCCTTAATGAGCATTCTTAAGATTACCTAAAGCATTGTCAGAATGGAGTTTCTGATACCTGACTCTGCAGCCCCTAGGTGAATGATGAGTAGTTCTCAACAAATCTCCTTAAATGGAATAAAAGAATGCAAAATATGATCCCAGATTGAAAGGTGTTGATTGCTCTCTTCTTCCCTAGTATTGCTCAGTTAAGTTTAAATCGATATTTGTTATAAATATGTGAAGCCAAGGGTACAAATATCTAAATAAAATTAATCAATGATGCCTTTCAGTTTTTCAGTCTTTTACTATAATCTAAAAGATCTACTTTCATCTTCAAACCCCACCAAGGCTAGCATTAATAAGATCTTCTTTACAAGCTTTATTATCTGATTTTAATTTTTTAAGTTTTTTTTGTACTTTCAAAGTAGCTTCATTTCCATGGATTGTGAATTTAGTGCAATTATATGTTAACATTTTAGGTTTTGATTTTGCTGTTGAATGTGTATTGGCACAAAGATCACAAATTTCCTGTAAACTGGTATAAATAACAACAATCCAATAGTAAGTACTTCCTCAGATGCGAATTTCTTCAAATTGAGTACAGTAGATAAAGTCTCTTTCTTGTATTAAATTGAATATTTCAATAAATGTTAATCACTCAATTATATTAACATTGAAATTAAAGCTATAAAAATCACTTTTCTTCTCAAATAACACATTTTATTAACTTACTTCTTCAATGCTTCTTATAAAATAAGGCTTGTTTATTTACAAGAAATAGCTGTAAATGGGATCTGACTGTGTTCTCTTATGTGAAAATTATAAGATTTACTTAATGTCTTCTTATTTAGTTAATTTTAAATACTCTCCCTTCTTATGTGAATAACGAGCTTATCCCCAAATCTTCAGTTTAAAACATTTCCAAATACATACAATATCTAATTTCTGGTCACACTGATAGTTTTCATATTATTCCTGAGGAAAGAAATGGGAGGATACTGACTGCTGGAGTGGCAGCATTTTCCATGTTAAGCTTATGCACTTAGCTTGGAGTTTGATCTTGCATGTTTTCATGTGAAAAGAATGGTAACTCAGGCAAAGCTCATAGCATTTCAACCTCTTCTAACATGTGTAAAGTGTGGAACATGATCCCATGAGAGACACAGCAGGCAGTGACACAACAAACCCTTGTCTTAGCAGAAGGCTTTGTCAGCAAAAGACTGTATCACACCATGATCTAGCCACTGAAGGCATACATTTTTTGCTATGGACAGGATTAAGCACAGGAACAGCACACCCCAGGGATGCTCCATCTGTTAAAATTTGTAGACAAAACCATGACTTTTTTTTTCCTTCTAAGAAAACACTATAGTTCAACCAGTAACTACTTTGCTTTATACAGGAGATGCCAGAGAATATTTGTTTTAGAGATCATTCTGAGTGCCACTAGCCTTAGTATCTATGAATAAAGATGTTTTTTATGTCTAATTAAGTGACCACTAGAAAGTTTCTTCAAGGTTTTCAGCAGTAAGTTGTTTGCTCTTTAGTTAGACGTTAATTTTGCTTCATCCTTATTTAGTTTCTTATTTGAGAATTCCCTACACTTGTCCTTCTGTTTCAAATGAGATGATAAGTAATTCTGAGTATAAGCAATTACACTCAAGCTTGCCATTGACTGCAATACATATAGGAACAGAATTTATCCTTCTTACTATATCACAGTTCTGATCAGTTTTCTCATCTTTGTAAGCATTAGTTAAAAAATTATTCTGATTAACATTTCCCCTCCAAACATAGGAAAACACTGGTTTTCCAGTTGCATAATTTACTTAGAAAGATTTTGTGTTTGAACCAATTGTCCTAAACTGTATTTTGCTTACGTCGTAGATAACTCTCTTAGTTTTGCTAAGAACTGCTGTCATGAGAACTTTTTTAAAGGA
>VZTL01000835.1:0-21943 GCA_013400535.1 Scopus umbretta
AGATTGGCAGCTTGACATAGGGCCTGGGTAGCAAATGGATTTTTGTTACTCCAGAAGTTAGAGAAGCTGATGCATTCTGTAGTTCAGAAATTGTTGTGATGGTTGGGTTTTTTTGCTCTTCTTCTGGGCAAAGACAATTTTAGACTTCACAGTAGAACAGAAAACAGATATCACTTTGAATCTAGAAACTACTTTCACCTGGATGAAAGTTGTTCTTGAAGCCAAGCTCTATCTGGTTTAATCACAGAGTGCCTCAGAGNACAGAGTGCCTCAAAGGAGTTTGCATGATGTGAATGATTCAGTCCATCGCATACATACAAGGGGGCCAGTGTGGCACTGCTGGAGACGGTAGAACTTGTAAACGTGCCAGGAATATAAACTTCTTTTTGGGAGATGAGGATCAGCCAAAGTGACAAACAGGGAAGACCTATTCCCCACTGACTTTCTATTTCTTTCTCGCTACAGGAGAACGAGGACTTCCTGGTGTCCCAGGTGGGCAATAGTACAATTCCCCTTTGAGGGAGGACAGCTAGTGACATTACTGTAGGCAAGAGCAAATTGTGCACTGCAAACCTAGCTCGAGGTGGTTCTCTAAAGACTCAATATTTAGCATAGACTATGTCACTTGATTAATACCTTGGTGCTGAGCTACAGACACAGCTCAGAGACTTGGTTACAAGCAAGGCCTCAGCCTGACTTAGTTGAACATGCCTGATCTGGGGGGTGTGACGATCCCAGCCTACCTTTGAAAGAGTCCCACAGCTGCCTGAGTACTTGACCCAGCTTCCTTGTGCTCTTATATGTATTATGTCCTAAAGAAATCCCTTTTCAATTACCCACCTTCCAAGTAATATATTTACCCCAGCTGATGAATCCCTCCAGCCTTCAGGTTCCCCTAATTTGCATGTTATTCTTACACATAGAGTACACAGAGAAGGACTCTGAACATTTGTTGTTTTTTTTTTCCTTTCCAGGCATTCCTGGTCCAGTTGGGCACCAAGGACCAGAAGGACCGAAAGGACAGAAAGGCAGCATGGGTAAGCATTTCTATCAATGCTGTGAGTCTCTCACAATGGGTTGACACATGGCATGGGAATACAGACACCAGGTTGGTGTGATCATTGCCTTCCCCCATGGAGGTGGCCATGGTTCCCCTTGCCCAAGGCCTCCCATAAAGACACCTTTTTTACAAAGCATTTGTTTCCGATAGGTGATCCTGGCATGGAAGGTCCCATGGGACAAAGAGGTCGAGAAGGGCTACCAGGGCCTCGAGGGGAGCCTGGACCACCTGGATTTGGAGAAAAAGGAGACAGAGGTAAGAACTAGTGTCCCATTCTTGGCTAAAGCAGAGGCAGACAAAAGCTAGAGTTTGGTCCCAATTTATAAAACACCTCAGTGATAGAATTTGATTTGGTTATTCAAATCCAGATTTTATTTTAGACATTTCCCAGCACAGACAAATCTGGCCTGAGGGATTTTTTTTTCCAAACTTAAAATGGGTAGACAAGGATTGTTATGTTTTGCCAGTTCTCACAGTCAGCTTTGAGTTTGGCAAAACCAAAAGCACTTAGTATCAAGGTCATCTTCCCTGTTAATCAAGTCACCAAAGCTGGTGCATTTGTCGTGCTCATCCTAAAGACCAGCAAGATGGGATTTTTTTCTTGCACAATGCATGCTTATTTGGGAGTTTTGAACTGACCAACAGATTATTCATGACACTTGCCAGAGAAAGAATAACAGGAGATGGGATAAGGGAAAAATGGGATCACAATTGTATCCTACAGTATCTGTTCATGCTCTTATTCTGCAGGTGTTGTTGGTGAGCCAGGTCCTCCAGGGCCACCTGGTCCCCCAGGTTCTGCTGGCCTTAAAGGTAAATAAGAAGATGGGCAGAGAGAGCCTAGCAGACTGGTTAGGAGTAAACGAGCACTCCAGCCTTCCTGTTTCACTTGTGTTGCACTGCAGTAATCAGAAAAGTGAACTAATGGTCCTCATTTTAGATAAAATTTACTTTGGTAGGTACACATAACCTTTACAGCAATAAATTATTGGAGATTTTTAGTGAGGGTGAAGATTGGCAGGGAGGTTTCTCAAAACACCAGTCTTTAAGATGTGTGATGTTTCCAGCTGTTTTCTCTCTGCTTTCAGAAATAATAAGATAAACTTCATATCTCTAACAGGCTTCTAACAGAGTTACAGCCCTACAATCCATGTAACTGAGATAAAAATTGCACTATAAAAAAATGGGTCCCACCTGAAGCACAGATCCCAGCGTCTCAGGCAAGATAGAAGGCTTGAGTCTCTTTACCTTACTTTAGGGAAAACCACTTCCTCTATGTCACAAGAACTAAGTTGTGTAGATTTGTTGTCCTGGTTTTGAAGATGCCAGTGATGCAAATTCTTCTAGTGGTTGGGGGAATTATGATCTGCTAAACATCTATTGGGTTGTGGATGCTGTTGGGCAAACCAAAAGAGTTTTGTTCATTTTCTGATTGTGGTGTTACTGAAAGAAAATACGTGTTCCTTATTCACAGGTCTGATGGGTTCTCCAGGCCCACAAGGTCCTCCAGGTGAGTGCTGCATTCCTTTGCTATGGCATCTAGAGACTAGAGAAAACAAAAACAGAGTGACAGCTTCTCATAGTTTTTCTTCTTCAGTGATGCATAATGGTGAATGGGATGGATTAAACCCCCCATCTCATTTTTCTGCAGGTCCTCCCGGCCTACAAGGATTTAGAGGAGAAGCAGGTCTCCCAGGTGCTAAAGGTAAGCTTCTCTTCCCCTCAGCAATTACAGCAGCACTAGATGATGTGCTTTTCTAGCACCGTTCTGAGTAGCAGACTTGGTCTAAGCATGTAGCACTTTGGTGCTAGGGGCAAAGAGCGTAGGACTGAGGGAAGGGGAGGAGGAACTAGACTTAGTGATTGCAAGCAAACGTTGATAAATACAAGATACAAAGAAGTAATAGAGCAGTATAAGTGAGGAAACATGGTTGGATGGATGGAGCTGTATTGGAGAAAAGGTATTTCCAGTTTGTGTTTGTCTGATATCAGAGTACCTGTGTTTCCCCTATGATTTTTCTTAATGCATGAAATTCCTTTCTCTTCTGACTTGTTATTACTATTCTTCAATCATTCATATATCTTTCAGGTGAGAAAGGAGCCACTGGACCCCCTGGACCCAAAGGTATGTTGATCAATTAAATATCTTTTGTGGATATTTTCTTTAGATTCCTTTAGATATGGATACTGTCCATGGGTATTAACCCTATCCTTCTTTGGTTTTTTATTCCATGCTTTTGTCAGAAAGCAGACTTTATTTTCTCTGATGGAAACATTTTACAATGAAACAATCTTACAGAATCCTTCCCTTTTTTGTACCACAGGTGATCAGGGTGAGAAGGGTTCTCGTGGAATGACAGGTCAGTGGATTGTTTTCCTGGAGTAATTAACAGTCTATCTAATATACACATGCATTATTTGAGTTTTCAAATAACAGTATAGCCCAGCCAATGCCAGTTAGCTTTCTGAAAAAGTATAATGATATTATTGGTTATAGGAGTTTTATTTTTGCACACAAGTTTTAAACAAATAGATACCATTCTTGATTCCAATAATCTTGGTAGCTATCTTTGTATTTAGCTTTAGGGAAATCCTCCCTCATGTGCCCTATATGCACTTCACTTGAGCTTTTCTAATGCCCAGAGACAGTCACAAATTGTGAGGCCTGAAGATCCTGTCAGTGCTGTTTTTCAATTGCAAAGCACCAAATATTGCTGACAGTCATAAATTGTAACTTCACCAAGATTTGTTTGATTCATTTTCACACCATTTCAATACAGGTGAACAAGGCTCAAGAGGAATGCCTGGTCCTCCAGGAGAGCCAGGGGCTAAAGGACCTGTAGGTGGGTAACAGAAAACAGCTGTGTTTATATGTGGGGCAATGTTATTTCCACCCAGAGTGTGTCTCTGTGAGTACAGATAAGGAATTGTACTTCTTGTGATGCAAGGTCTTTCCTCTAGATAGCTAAGATTTGTCTGTATACTCAGAAAAGAGGTCCTACAGTTAAGTTTCAAGTGAACTTTTTCTGGACCTTCAGTAACTGCAGCCAAGGTTTCTTTCAGATGCAGTATGATAAAAAGCCACTCTCTTGTGTTTAGGGCTGTGCTCTGCTTGGTAGGACAGGGCAACTATGGTACTATTTCAGTGGTCCCCAACAATCTCTTTTCTTTGGACAGGACAAGCTGGCCGTGATGGACAGCCAGGTGAAAAAGGTAAGGGATTCCTTTGAGGTAGAAGTACAGCTACTTTCTGTTTTGGCAGGAGGTTGATTTGTAAAACGGGTGGGAGAAGATGGGAGCAGATTCATCTTCTGGAATCTTGCTGTCTCAGAACTGTAGAGTCAACCATGTAAGCATGGAACTGAGACATATAATGGAGCTGGCTGTAAACTTGTGACAGAGTTCTCACTACAGAACTCTTCCATCATTGACGTTGACCTCCCAGACACTGATGCTGGAACTAGCCAGTTGGCTATGCAGATACTATAGGTAGAAAGTGCTGCAGGACAGCTGGCGGCCAAGTTTGAATGGATTGGTAGATTGTAAGTCAGTGACTTCTGGCTTGTTAATGGTAATTATATCCCTAGGTGAACCAGGTCTTATGGGAATGCCAGGAGCACGAGGCCCTCCAGGACCCTCTGGAGATGCAGGACAGCCAGGTAAAAGCATACAGAGACCAAAAATACTTTTTTGCTTGGTCAGGAACACAGATGTCTTTGTCAACAATTTCCAGTCTTAATTCAAAGTTAAAGCTGGCAGAGGATCTCTGTACTGTTAAGATGTATAATTTTAATAAGATGCTATAATTTTAAGTAAATGTAATCTTTTTCTCCCTGTCTGTCCTTTCCCCACCTGAAATTTGTTTAGACATCTTAGAATTTTTGCCTTTTTCTTCCAGGTCTCACAGGACCCCAAGGACCACCAGGTAGGCTTTTCCACAGTGTTCCAATTTATCAATGACACACTTTGATATGGGCTCAAAACCCCCTTGCAGTTTTCCCTCTGTACTGCTTGGGGCTTCCAAAATGATATCCCAAGGTTTCTGCATCTCCCTTAGCTTTTGAGACAGGTTTTGTGGTTTGTGTGTAATTTTTGAGGAATGCAGGGCCTTGGAGTGTTCAAGACTTGCCTCTTTGCAAAACATAGTTCGCAACAAATAACATGTTTCAGTTCCCTATGCATCACTGAAAAGTCCATCTAATCAGCATCAGAAACAGAGGGGAGAGGATGTAGCAATAGAGGTGGAAACAGAGGATGTGACCTCTGCAAAGCAGAGGTTGTTTGGGGCACAAGTCACCAGGGAATTTATGCAGGAGCCTCAGGACAGGGAGCAGTACCTGGAAGAAGCTACAGGTAAATCTAGGGAGCTGTGCCATCATCCAGGGAGCAGTGGGAGAAGGAAAGCCCTTAACGATGCCCAGGGACACTACCAGCTCAGTCTACACTCCACTTGCTGTCAGGGACCAGCTGATAAATGCTGAAAGCCAAGGTCTTTCCTTCTGTAAACCTACAAGTGAAACTCAACTGGGGTACCTGGAAAAAACAGAACAAACAATATTTGCACTAACCATTTTAAATTGTTCATCTACCTCATATCAGGACTTCCAGGCAACCCAGGCCGACCAGGGGCTAAAGGTGAGTTTTGTTTCTTCCCAAATACTCATTTTCTCTCTAAGCACTTCATTTTAGAGAGGATTACCTGCTCTGCTGACCAGTCCCTGGATCAACAGTGGCATCTAGTGGCTTTAGAAAGGGAAGGTTTGAGAAGCAGATGGTAGCCAAACCTTTTTTGAGCGTACACAAAAGGCAGGGCATCTGCTGAGGCAATCAGGAAGACAGTTCTCCACTGAGTCAACCTTAGCAAACCTGGTTCTGCCCTGGTCATAATGAATATGATGCCTGGTGAATGCAATGGAAGCTGTGTGCCTGCCTTGGATCAGTCTGTGCCTATTGCCTATTCTGGCAGATGTAGTGTTTGGAAAGCTGATCAGAGGATATCTCTGGATTAGCCGAGCTCTGTTGCTTCCCCCATGACCTTCTAGTGACTTCTCAGACAAGAGATCAAGGGCAAAGAGAACAGAAATCACAGGTTTAATAAGACAATGTCATTGAGCTAGTGACAAATCTTTTCCAGAAAAGTTCATCTTTTGTCTCTTTCTTTTCATAGGAGAACCTGGAGCTCCAGGAAAAGTTATAAGTGCTGGTATGTAGTGCTGTGAGAGTTCAAACACTTCTGCTTTTTGAGGATTTTCTCTGTTTTTTGTTATACTTCCTAAATTCATCTCGACTGTGTGTCAGACCTGTACTGGGACTCCCTGTGTTGGGAGAATACATATGCTGTAGATGTGTAATTCCTTAAGGATAGATTTGTTACACAATCGCTGGATATGTATGTATATTTGTGTATGTGTGCAAGTGTATGTGTTTGTGTTTCAGAGGGTTCATCAACCATTGCTCTGCCAGGCCCACCAGGTCCCCCAGGCCCAGCTGGCCCCACTGGACCCCCAGGTGTTCCAGGTGAGGAAGCTGCTCCTCTGCTGTAGTTTTTCCAGGCAGCTTGCATTGCTGTGCATCCAGATCTTAATTTAATGTGTGATTATTGTCTCTGCCACGCTGCCCTGTCTGGGAGGCAAGATTGCTCAGGCAGTCTAGATACTCGTGGTCCTCACCCTTCCCTGCAGAAAGACCAAGATCACAGTCTGAGTTAGGGAGGCAGAAGCCTCAAGGGAGAAATGGGATATGATCACAGTGGGGCAGGACAGAAGGAAGGGCTGAGAAGATGAAGAAACTGGGAACACTGTTGTTGTCCTTTGATCTGATGAGTACAAAGTAGTGATAAGTCAAATCCAGCGAGTAGAATCAAGCTCTTTTGCCTCTCAGGAAAGCAGGCTTGTGTCTAATCCCTCTCCTGGCATTGTTACTGAAATCAGGAAGTGCTTGTTTTCCAGTGTTAGCTTTGAACTCAAGACAGCAGAAATCCCACATGAGCATCTACAAATCTTTCACACAAACTTACACACAGGCACGCAGTCTCTGGCTGGGCATGAGCTTGGTCCTCAGACTCCTCTGTCCCAGGTCAGACACTGCCCTGCAGCATGCTGGCGTTGGGCAGCAGAGTTCCTGAGCACTGGTTCTCATGGCACTTCTGTGTCTCTCCCAGCTGTATAGCTGGAGCTATTCCTGAAGCTGGTTTGGTAGAGCTAGCCTCGATTTGCAGCAGGGAATGCAAGCGGAGGGTTAGGCCTATTGCACTTCTATTGTGGTCAGTGACATTCTAGTTATTTCCCCAGTCTAAGAGGCACCAAGCACTTTAATTGCTACATGATGGAAAATAAGCCTCTTCTCCAGAGCTTCAAGTAGTACATGGGACATTGATGAATTCATACCCCATAGCAATTCCATTTACTTGTGTAGGCAAATACATTATTTGATAGTCTCAGTTCTTATGAAAGACCTATTGATTCTTTCCTGCTACTGCAAAATACAACCAGGAAAATCTAATGCAATCTGGGTTTTTTCCTTTGAAACCAGGTCCGGTTGGACCAGCTGGTCTCCCTGGACAGCAAGGTACCATTCTCATCAGCTTTGATTCTGGAGAACTGAATTCATTCGCTTTTCCTTCGTTTCTAATTCTCTCAGCCCTTAGCACAATCTCGCTCCCTTTAGTTTGCAGATTTCTTCCTTTCAGTTCATTTTGCTGCATTATTTGGCTTAATTAATCTTGTAAAGAATTTCTATTCTTTTTTTTCTTTCCCAGGGGAAGAAGGGGGGTGGTAAGAGCCAGTATGATGTGGATGCTGCAAATGTCTTTGTTTTCTTAGGTTATTTTTTCTGGAGGCTGGTATTTCTAAGGCACTTCTCAAGTGTGGTTGCCTTTCTGTGGTAGGGGATATAGCCCAGCTGGATACTTCCTGCCATTTGGGAAGGTGGGAGAACAAACTGGAGCCAAATTGGGAATAATGTCACTGGGAAACCACTGCCAATTGGATAGGCATCTGTTTGGAAGGGCCTGAACAGAGCTGACTCCTAAGAACCTTTCTTATCCATTTTTTCTATGATCCTGTTAGGGCAAATTGTGTAGTAATTTCCACATTTGAATACAGTGTCCCTCAGAGCCAGGGACTGAGTTCATGCTCCCAGTTCACATAAGCAAAGTCTGAACCTGTTGTTGAGGAGGTGAGGAGTGGGTACAAAATGACACTCTCTCTCAGTTAAATAATGAACTTTCTCTTTTTCCCCCTAAAAAAGGTCCACGGGGTGAGAAGGGATCCGCAGGTGAAGCTGTGATAGAAACTATCAAAACAGAAGTCTCATCATTAACATCTCAAAGTAAGTGGGCCTGCCTTTCCAATCCTTTGCTTGGAGAGGTGCCAGAGGCCTCAAGATCTGCTCACAGGTAACAGGGAGATGCCTCTACCTCTTTCCCCTCAATGTGACATAGGGCAGGTGTGTCTGTGTATGTTTGGTAGTGGGACAGCAATACCAGCTACTTCTTCTGCCCCCCTTCTCATCTGTGCATGCCAAAGTGCTTTCAAAAGGGTGTAGATGGCACCAGGCCCATGTCACCGAGAGGAAAAACTAAGGAATGGTGATTGGTAAACAGTCCCAAACAGCAGAGATGGTCATAGAATCATAGAATCATTAAGGTTGGAAAAGACCTCTGAGATCATCTAGTCCAACCGTCAACCCAAAACACCATGTCTACTAAACCGTGTCCTGGAGTGCCACATCCACACTTTTTTTGAACACCTCCAGGGAGGGGGACTCCACCACCTCCCTGGGCAGCCTCTTCTAATGCCTCACCACTCTTTCAGTAAATAAATTTTTCTTAATATCCAATTTAGATTGGATATTTTTGGATTGGATATTTTTGGATTGAATTTTCCTAATATCCAATCTAAATTGGTCACAGCTGTGAGGTTTCAGCCTGGCCTTTTAGCCACTGTGTTCACACAGGGCAGTTCCTTATGTAACATCCATAAGAGGAGAACCAGTCTGAAAAGACATGTTAGTCTAAGCAACAGGAATCAAAATCTCTCTGTGAATTAGAGGACAAATTCACAGGGGAACAAATGCTATTTTAAGATGAAAATAAGTGGAGCAGAACGGAATGGTTAGCAGCATCCCAAGAAAAGTGTCTGCTTGCTCTGAGCAATACTAGAAGTGTGGTGCACTTACAGTCAGTATTACTAGGATCTGGGACCTCTGCAAGTGTGCAGGAGAGGCAAGGCAGAGGAGGGCATAAAATCATAAATGGTCCTTGTCTGGTCACAGTCTGAGTGGGGTCATGTAGATCCAGGCCATGCTTCAGTACTGTCCCATCCCCCATCAGGAGCACTGCATCACTGAACTTTGCATTTATGCCTCAGATTGGAGGTGAGGATACATCTCTAATCAAGAGAACACAGTGCAGCTATGTGTTAAATAATGGCTGCATAATGTTCTCCTCCCAAAACTTGCCCCTTGTTGAAAGAATCTTTCCTCTCCTTGAAAGTTCTTTCCCTCCTTCTCTAGCCTTTGAGTCCTTTGCTTTTTCCCTCAGCAACCATTACTCTCCAGAGAGATCTCCTCCGTGTTTCCAGTGTGTTGCCAGGCTGCTCAGCACTGTGTTTTGCTTCATGTCCTAACCTGCGTGCTGGCAACCAAACACATCTCTCTTCTCCCCTCTGCCTCAACTTTGTCTTGGGTCACCCAGGTCCTGCCTTAGTCCACCTTTGACTGTAAGAGCTTCTAACAGCAATGTTAACGACAATGTTTCCATAGCAGCAGTAGCTCCATAGCAACAATTTTCTCTTTTTTTGTGTGTGTTTCATTTGCACAGTGCTGGCAGATTTACAAGGGCGAGCAGGACCACCAGGTCCCCCTGGACCACCAGGTAATATAGCAGAGCTCAGTATGTAAGGAGGAGGATGCTAGTACACATGGCATGTTTCTGGGCTGTGCAGTTTGCTGAGTAAATATTCTGTAATACCCCTGTTTCTTTCTTCATCAGGTGAATCTGTGCAGGGACCCCCTGGACCTCGTGGCCCCCCAGGTAAGAGCTTGTTTCTCTGAAACAAACCTGGAAAGTGGGAGGTTTTTCCAGTGCATCTATCCTGTGCCTTGCGATATCCCAGATGCAATCTTGGACCTGGTGGAAGTTAGTAGGGCTGACTTTACTGGAAGCAGAATTTCACATAGTGGTTTCCTACTAACACAGTTTCACTGCAATACAGTTTCACAGCAGGAAAATGCTGGCCAAGAAAGGAGATTTGCTTTGGCATAGGTTTGCTAGCCAGAGTAGTAATTCATAAAAGCCATACTTTTTGGGAAAACACTCCATGTTCTCAAGTCCCCAAAGGAAGTAACTGCAATCAATTCCATCTTTACTTTCTACTTGTCCAGCCTTAACTTCCAGCTGGGGACAGATGGAGCGGTTCTTATCATGAGGAACATATCCCCACTCCACTTCCTGTAGCACAGATTTCCCTTTCACAGCCAGACAAGGAGAGATGCAGGAGGACACAAGACAGGAGCATAACCCCATTCATTGCTCTCTGCTCAGTATTAAAGGGAAGCAGCTCAGGTGTGTGATGAAACGAACCTTCCCTCTCGATGTAGTGAAGACCAGCTGGGATAGGCACTCTGTACCACAAAGAAAGGAGTTTCTCTGTCCTGCATCTGCTGAGGTGGCAAATGATAATCAAAAATAACTAACATGGATAGATGTGTGTGGAGAAAACAGTGATACTAGCCTACACCTGACATTTGAGCTATGGCCATGGCTGGACATGGAGCAGCTCTGACATGCATTCACTTAACATTGGTGAGGCTCATCCTTCCTGTTTGTGTCACTTTTGCCTAGGAGAAGGATTGCCAGGACCTCCAGGCCCACCAGGGAGACCAGGATCTTCCACGTCCACCTCAGGTAGCTTCTTCCCACTCATTCCCTCACCTGTGCTCTGGGCATGTCCTGACTGTTGGGGTTCCAGAGAACACATCCTTGGCTAGAACCAGGTGGAGCCAGAGAAAACTTGTGTCGTGTTCTGTTGGATGTCATGAAGAAACCTTTTTGTTTTAATTACAGAAACATTCATCTCAGGCCCACCAGGTCCACCAGGCCCACCAGGCCCGAAGGGGGACCAAGGTGGGTATATCCTGCTGCCTCACCAAGCTACTAGATGCATCTCAGCACCTCAGACTGAAAAGGAGGAGGGAAGGGCTTGGAAGCAGAAAGTGTCCTGCCTTTCTGTGGCTGTAAGAAAGCTAGCACAGTGGTCACTAAGTAGGACTCCTGTCTGCTGCCATAAAACAAGCCAGTGTTTGTTGGAGAAATTTATCAGGCTCCAATACTGGTGTCAAGGCAATCACTGTATTCAGATCCCAGCTTTGCAAGCCCATTAGATTCAGGAGCATTCAGAGCTTCAGATTTGCAATTAAAGGGGAACAATCTTTTTGCAAAATGCAGTGTGGACTTGGCTATGTCAGTGTAAAGAGGTGGCCCTGTGAAGTGTAGCTTCAGCTCTCAGCTAGCAGGAAAAGATGGGACCTAGTCCCTTTACGCACTTCTGCCCTGCAAATTGAAGGCCATGATAATATTTTGCAGTGCAGGCTGGGATGTTGCAGATCAGAACAAAGCAAATGCTAACACTGTTCTTCTGCTCCCCTGTTCACAGGCGAACGAGGTCCACGAGGATTCACAGGTAAGAAGGCTTCCAGGAGGTATCAGTGGGGTGCAGTGTAGCTTTCCTGTGCATATGACTGCTATTCTATTTCTGTGTCCCATGCAGGAGAACCGGGTGATCCTGGCCTTTCAGCATTCTCCTCCCATGGTCAGTCTGTGTCCCCTTTCCTCCTTCAAATTCATTGTCCTTAGGCTGAAACTAGGGGGCAAAATTCTGCTCTGTTGATTCTAGCTTAGTTTTAGTGGAGCCAGGATTTTGTCCACACGCTTTTTCCTATGAATCTCTGACTCTCCTTCTGCAATTGGCAGGTGACAGAATCACCATGCAGGGACCTCCAGGAGTTCCAGGCCCACCAGGCCCACCAGGACCCAAAGGTGAAGTTAAAAATCTTCTTTCTTTCTTTGCTGGTGGCCTTACACAGCCAAGAGTGGTTGAGACTAAGGATGGAGCAACCTGTTTCTTTGAGAACTACAGCTGTACCCACCCCTGCCTTTTCAGGCAGAGCAGGACAATGGCAATAGAATTCCTCTGAGCACAAGGCACCTGGGCAGATCATTCGGATCAGATCAGATCAGAAGGCTCAGGAAAGCTGCTGTGACCTCTTCCTTCTGCTCTTCCCCAACAAACTGCTAATTCAGGATAGTCATTACAGGGGCTGGGTAGTTGCTTCTCTGACAACATGTATCTCAACTGTTTTACACAACCAAGTATGCAACATGCAGTGACACCCATTACAATTGTCTGTCTCCCTCACTCTGGTTTCCAGGTGATGCAGGTGTCCCAGGCGCTCCTGGCATCCCAGGAGCATCTCGAGGTAAGAGGCCAGACCATCATTGCTCTGATATTGTCAAGAAATGCTGTCATCCTTGTGGAGACTTTGAAGAAGCTCCTTTGGGTTTTACAAGTGTGGGTGCCAACCTAACGCTGATGGGATTTGTGTTCAAAACCTCTTTTTTCACAGCCTGACTTAAATCAGATGGTTTAAGAATTGCAAGTTTTTTGTTTCCAGCTTACTGGGAATCATTTGAGCCAGACTTTGTCCTTATGGGACATGAAAGAAAGGGATTCTAGGTTGGCTAACCATGTTCCACAAGGGATTAGGGAAGCTGCATTGAACCCTCTTGTGGAAACACTTCTGATCAGAACAAACCTGGCCTTTTTTCAGTTTACTTATCCTCAGGTGGGTTCATGTGAATTAAGCTGCTTTCATTCTGAATAAGAACATCTCTGTATGCAGCATATTAATGCAGTTTCACAAAAAGTACATATGGATTAACTTAAGTGTCCCTCTGTGTGTAACTTAAGTGTCCCTCTGTGTGAACAAGCCCTCTGCTTCTCCAAATCGTGTCCTAGGAATACTACCTCAGGGTGCCAGGAAGGCAAACACCTAAAAGAGCATGAGGTGTCACTCGACACCATGGTGACAGGAGCCACTCAGGGCCCACCTGTATCTTGCAATGGAGACCAGTGAGGAAGTTCTTGAGCTGGTGCTGCCCAGGCCGGGTGGGATTGGAAGCAGCAGGGCAGTGAGGTTAGCCTAATGAACTTGGGTGCTTTATGGATCCCTATCTATATTTCTGCACAGCATTGCGCTCTGGTGCACAAACTGACCAGGTCTGTCAGTACAAAGCCAGGGACGTCTCTGGACTCAGACCGGCAGAACTGTGTAGGCTGAATTATAAGATGCCAAATTAACTGAAGATGTTATACTGCCTAATTGCCCATGCTCAGACTGTGTTTAGAGTTGAAGGGGGAGCCCTTCCATAGTACATTCCCAAAGTTCTTCCCAGACCTGTGGGAAGGATTCAATGCAAGCACACTTTAGCATTGCTTGGTCTAATGCAACCAGGCGAAAACCATTTTTTTTTCCTTACAACACTTTCTGTAGGTGGATCCAGACAAATTCAGGGACCCCCAGGACCTCCTGGGCCACCTGGTCCTCCTGGCCCAGGTAGAAGTTCATCTCAAGAGATTCAGCAGTATGTCACTGACTACCTGAAAAGTGAGTATAATGAGATTTTTGCCATGGGTCAGCAGATGCATGCCTATCTCTCTTTTGCTCCCTGAGCCCCCTGTCACTCTCCCTTTAGAAGCAGCAGCCCTACTGCTCTGGCCTCATTTTTCTTGAAAACTATGAAATGCTGTTGCCACTGTGGCCTCTGCAGAACTGTGCTTCTATCAGCCTGCTTTTTGCCAGGGGAAGAGGGTCCAGTAATTGTGCATATGGCCATTCTCTTCCCTCTAGTGATGTGGGCATATCTTGGGCTTCCTACCTAGGTGACAACGTAAGGCATTATTTGACCGGTGCCCAAGGCCCACCAGGCCCTCCAGGCCCACCTGGAGTAATCACCACCGCGGATGGGACGAACTTGGATTATGCAGAGCTGGCCACCCATGTTATGAGCTATATGACAAGTAAGCACCATGTTGGTAAGCTTTGTACTGAGTCACACTCATGGCTGAGCTTGTGCAACACCTAGGAGGTGAGAACCAGAGGAGAAACAACAGTCTTTAAATAGCAGCACCCTAACCCAGTTACTTATCTTCTGCAGTCCAGGACTCCACACAGCTGAGGTGGCCTCTGAGCTTTGTCCTATTTTGGTGGTTAGATTAACTAAGGGTTGCTGCTGTTTAAAAAGTCTAACATTAGACATAGCTGTTAGACCCTGTAACATCCCCAAGACCCAAACAGAAGTGGCTGTATTTGGTGTATGTGGTCTCAGGTATTCTGGGGCTGTCTTGTATGCTTGGGGCCCTCCTGAAGTAGATGAAATTCCCAGAGCTCTTGGAAGCAGCCTGGAGTCTCAGTCAGAAAAGCACAGACCACACCACTGTGAAGACCAGGAGGCTGTGTGAGACAGCAACTGATTCATGGCTGGGGGCATGGGAAGCCCATTCCACCAGTTAAACCAGATTAATTCAGCTTTCCTTTGTCCCTGCCTGACCCCTCTTCACCTTCTGTCTCCTCTTAACCCTGCCTGACATAAAACCTTTTCATTCCCACAGGGTCTTCAGGTGCCTACCAGTCATTTGGCAGTTCAGTATCAACTACATCCACTTTGTACCAAGAACTTCTGGACATGCTGCAGAGTAAGTGACCCTGAAGGGAAGCATGGGGAGTGGGGGTAAAGCATCCCAGCAGCCTGGTGATCTGCACTTCCCTTCTACTCTTCTGCCTCCAACTGGAGTTACAAGCAGCTGCTTCAGAGGGCAAAGGCCTGCTATAGGTGCTGCTGAGTGACCCGCAATGTCTCCTTCCAAGTCCTTTGGAGACAGATTTATGTATCTTGTACTGGAGAGTTTGCTTGCTTTCCAGATGCTATACTGCCTTACGTGTTTGCTTTTCACACCCACTTTTGTAACTCCACAGTTTCCCACTCTCTTGCCTCCCTTTCCCTCCTTGGCTCTCTAGGTGGCATCTGCCCATGTCTCTCCTTTTCAGGAATTCCCCACAATTTTCTCCAATCTCCTGCTAAACCTTGGGCTTCTACTTTCCAGCTCCTGCACTCTCTTAGGGTTCCCCGTTCCTTCTTGCCCACTCCAAAGCCTTGCTATGCCTTTGTTCTTAAGGTGAGGAGGATACCCAGCTCTGTATTCTTTTTGACATACACTGTACTGTGGGCTGATAGATAAATCACTAGGATGTCATTTTGCTGTGCCTGAAAGTATTGATGATGCTGGCCAACATGGCGTTCCTCCTGTGTGATCCAGTGGGGAGTCAATCAGATTCCACCTTCCAAACAGACAAATAGCTGCTGAAATGCCACAGAGCTCAGCATGGTCTTTTTCCTTTACCTAGGATGTTTGTCTAGGGTGTCCTGAAGAAACAGAGCACAAGGCAGTTCCTTTAGCAATCCAAATTCTCATCTTCCTCAAACCCTGGGTTGTAGGACGTTCCCAGCCCTGTCACAAGTGTTTGTGACCCCATATACAGGGAAGATCACACTCAGAATAGGAGGCAACGGAGGAAAGTACGTTTGCATCCATAGGTTTTGATGGTCTCCGTAGTGATGGGGTCTCATCTTACAGGCTAGGAACCCCTCACACCTAGCATCTTTGTAGCAGCTGGACAGTCTTAAAAGGTGCATTTTTTCATTTCCAGGAGAAGAAATTCGCCAGTATCTAATTGGACCTCAGGGCCCACCAGGACCTCCTGGACCAGGGGGAGATGGCATGTCTCTGTCACTGGATTATGATGAGCTGACCAGACGGTTTATCAGCTACCTGACAAGTAATGGTCTTTATTAGTGTGCATTTCCCGCTGTTCCTTTGGGAGCTGAGCAGAAAGCTCATGCTGTCAGTGAAAACTCTTCCAGTGTCGACTGTGTGAATCCCTGTCACAGGAAGACTTGGAAGAAGAACAAAGATAGCCTGTAGCTAAGACACTGTCCACAGACTCTAGTAATACATTCTTTCTTTGCTAAAAACTGAGCTTAGGAATATCATTTTACCTTAGCCATCTTAGAAGTCCCATCAACACCTTCAAGTGCCTTTATAACCCTTTTCTCACTGGCTCTGTGGCCACTCTCTGTGGAAGAGTTGATCTGTGCCCACTTTGTGTCAAGGCAGCCTAGGCAACAGTCTTTTAGAAGTTTAGGGTTAGCTGAAACAAATTCCACCTCTCTGCTTCATTTTCCCCTCTGTAAAGGTGTGATATGGCATTTAAGCTCTGTCAGACAGAGAGGACTCTGGAGCATTCCCAACAGCAGTTCTAAAATGCCTAATCCTGGTAGCTGCACTATCTGCTTAAAAGCAAGGCCTTGTCCGTGCTTTCTCTGAACTGCCCTTGGAGACCAGATCTCACTAATGGGCTGCTCCAAAGATGGTGGGAATTTCCTTTTTGGCTCTGGAAGCAGGAAACGGCTGTTTAACAGCAGCACCCCAACAGCTCAAGCAGGACAGCTGCATTTTATCAGCAAGGACATTTCACTGAAGCAAATCACAAAGGTGCAAAGTTTTGCACCCGGGCTGCTTACAGATAGGCAGACACAGGTAGAGCAGCACATGCATCAGCCAGTGGGTCACAGCTAAGCTTTTGCCAGGACTAGAGGCCTGATGCCTGTTTGTCTGCAGGTGCCCTTTTATTGGGATTCATGGGGCAAGTTAACGACTCCAGTCCAAAACAAGGCTTGAGCCCTGCTTTCCAGCACGATCTGCTGATGAGAACACTCCACCCTGCAGGAGTCCCTCCTGCACTGCCTGTGAACAAGCCCTGCAGCCTGTCTTCTCACACTGTAACAGCCTGTTTTGATAACGTGTTACTCTTCTGTCTGTTTGATTTTGCAGGTTCTGGGATGAGCATTGGGCTCCCTGGACCACCTGGGCCTCCAGGGACGCCTGGTATATCTTACAGTGACCTGACAGCATACCTGCGAAGTAAGCCAACTTCTTTACTCCCCTGCCATAGGTCCCTGCACACCCCCAGGATCTTAGTCACAGAATTTCACTTTTTGCCCATCACCACAAATAACCCTCTATGAGACTCTGGTGGTCCCTCTGCCGTAGTTAGCGGTACTGCAGGTCCTGTCTTGGGGACTGGGATGGAGGAGCCCTTTGTCTTCTCCAAACTCTGCAGCATAAAGGAATTTCTTATCCCACTTTTTAAAAGTATATTTAAAAAAGAGGGACTACTACCCGCTTTGGAATCACGTGACATCTACACACAGGGAAGTGAGTTGCACCAGGAAGCCTGCACCAGAAGGTGCTGGGGAGAAAAAAGCGCTTTATACTTGGCTGTAGCTAGCATTACCTGTATTGTCAGGGAACATTCATCAGGGTTGCAGTGGTTTGGGTGACTCCTTTTCTTCCCTTGTGTCTTGCAGACTCTGAATTCAGTGGTCTTGTTGGGCCCCCTGGTCCTGCAGGTCCCCCAGGACCTCCAGGGATCCCCGGATCACCTGGCACCTCTCTGGAGGACGTCTCTGCTTACCTACAAAGTAAAGCACTTGTGTTTCTCACAGGGGGCAGGGAGATTCTGTTTGTAGATACCGGGGGGACTGAGACTGAGATTTAGCTTACCAGGAGCTGTGACTGCCCACCGAGAACAAGGTCACTTTAAAAAATAATAATCATCTCATCAACACCAGCTGGAAATGGATAGAAGTTGGGTTTGGAGCCTTTAAACTTTCAAGATCCTCAGACATGTGTGATTTCCTTGACCTCTTACTGTCAGAAAGTAATTCTTCCTCTCTCTCAAGGTGTGGGATACTCTTCCCTCTCTGGAGTCCAGGGTCCACCTGGCCCTCCTGGCCCTCCAGGACCACCAGGCTTCTCAGGAACCGGCCTTCTGTCCTATGCTGACATCACCCACAGTGATGAGTTCAGGAGCGAGCTGATCCAGTACCTGAAGAGTAAGGGGATGCCATCCATCCTCCCTGCACACCCCGAGCTATGCTTTACCTTGTGTAGGCTGCTGGCTCTGCCAAGCCTGAGGCAGCCCTCCCTGAATTGAGGCTGCAGCAACACCTTATATCTACAGCCAAGTCTAAGCAGGACTACGCTGCAGCCCATAGGCTTGTCTCCTCTCAGTCCAACTGCAAGGCAAAAGTCCATGTCGTGAGCCAAAAGGGATGGGCGCTGGGCGGTTACAATTGGCCTGTACTGAACAGCAAGTCCCTAGTAAGGTCACCTTCAAAGTTTTGCCATGGGAAAAGCATTTTCTTTGACAAACACCTGTCTACAAAGCAATGAATGATGTAGGGATTGGAGAGCAGCGCTGAGCCAGCTGCGAGGCAGCACTGGTCTGAGCTCTCGTGCTGGCAAGTCATCCAGGGCAGCCTTTCAAAAACATGGGGATCCCCTTACTTGTGGTAGACCAGGCACAGACAGCTGTTTGGCAGAGGTGCTGAAATTGGCCTGAGAGGAGAGTGCCCTTCAGCAAAATCATTGGGCATGTTTCCAAGATTGGGCACCCAAAATTGTGGGAGAGATGGGAAGGAGGAAGGTGTCATGCCATCTGTAGAGATCAAGGTTGACATACGTGCCTGCTGCCTGAGAAATGGCACTGGATGAGGGTTACCACGATGATTGGCGGGACAGAATTTCACACTCCAGTCTTCATTTGGGTGGTAGTACAGGACCTCTGCCAAGCCTGGGGAGCCCAGGTACCCCTATGTCACTGAAGTCCCCCTTCTTGTATTTTGCAGGTGATGAAGTTCGAAGCTACATCTCGGGGCCACCTGGGCCCCCTGGGCCACGGGGACCACCAGGACCCAAAGGAGACAGTGGCTTGGTGGCTGGGTCTATGTCTTCATCATACCAAGGGTTACGGACTTCCGAGCGGTTGCATGGAGGATCCATTGGTGCTGAGGGTTCCCTTGGGGGATCACTGGGCACAGGCAGCTCATATGGCCACTCCATGAGCAGCATGTCATCTTACAGTGCCTCAACGGGCAGCGATGGCGCTTATGATGCCTCCATGGGCAGTGATGGGTCTTTCGATGCATTGTTGACAGAGGAGGAATCACACAGGAGATCATCAGGCTCAAGCACCTCCTACAGAAACTCCTTCACTGGTTCCCTGGATTACAATGAGCTGGCACTCCGCGTGTCAGAGAACCTACAGAGTGAGTGGAATGCCTGCTTGACCTGACCCTCCCTGTCCCAGCCCACGACTCCTAACCCCCTGTGTCACGCTGTTCACTTCCCTTGCCCTTCCTGCTGCCTACAGCTCTCCCTTACACCTTCCTGCCTCAGCATCCAGCCACAGTTTTCCCAGAGCTCCTTTCAAATGACATTTTTAATTCCTCAGGCCGAGGTATTATCCAGGACCTGATGTCTTACACTGCACAGGGACCTGCAGGTCCCCCAGGCCCTCCTGGTCCCCCTGGCATCAGCAGGGTTTTTGCAGCCTATGGCAATGTCACCGAGGACCTCATGGACTTCTTTAGAAGTAAGTGACATATTGACTTGGTGTTTCTGGCTCATGCGTATGAGATCTCTCTAACCTCTCGTAGACCTAGGGATCTTTTCACCTTTGCGTGCTGCAAAAATACAAGATACAAAGCTGGAGGCAGATAGTCTTTCCATCCCCTTCCTCTTTTGCTGGGGAGGTGCAGTCTCATCATTAGGAAGGACATCAGGTTTTCCACTAGTTGTAGGAAACTCATGCCACACCCTGAAGGCCACTGTGTTTGCAACCCCTGTGGCCCATTTTAACATGGCTGGGTTGGCACATGTAGAACAATGTGAGACAGCTGCTCACTCTGTTCTCAGATTCCCCTTCCTGAGCATGGGCCAGCTCCAGCCCTGTGACAGCCAGGACACCCAGTGCAGGTGGCGGAGCAGTGCTGATGAAATGAGATCACAGCCTGCCCCTTGGACTTTGCTGGGACCAAAACCATTTTTAAAAAACCTGCTCTCAGTCCATCTAATCCCTAGAGATTATGGAGAGAAATGTCCTTCCAGAAATCTACCTAGAGAAATGTCCTTCTAGTGTGACTCACTGTTTCTCTAAGTCAACACAGAGCCATTTGCAAATGGTTTGTCCCACTCATTCATCCATCCTCTCCTTCATTTCTCTCTCTAGCATATGGTACCATCCAGGGGCCACCTGGTGAAAAGGGAGAGAGAGGTTATCCTGGACCCAAAGGTAAGACTTGCCATCCTTTCCCTCTCAAGCCCTGTAATGCCCTGGAAGCAGCACTCTGTCCACAGAGATAGCGGGCACGGGGCTGCTCAAGGTCACCACCTGCCCACAGTGGAGGTGGCACCTTCAGGATGTCAGCCCAAGCATCTTTCTAACTTGGTCTTCCTTACCCTGGCCTGTCCCTGTTCACGGGCCAGTCATGCTCAAGGGCAAAATTGGTCTTCTCATTCCTTCAGGTGACCCTGGACCGATGGGCCCACCAGGACGCCTTGGGCACAGGGGACCAAAAGGAGAGAAAGGAGAGAAAGGTATGAAGGTCTGCCATCCCCAGGAGAGCAGGGTTTGCCTGTCAGGGAGTGGAGGATTCCCCAGGCACCAGCCCATCTCTGGGAACCACTGGAAAACCCACATGGTCCCATTTTTTTGTTTGTTTGTTTTAGTTCTTTTGTCTTTTTTTTTCCCCACATGAATTTTTCAAATAACCCACCTTTTACTTCTCTTGTCCCCAGGTGAACAAGTGTATGTTGGCAGAAGAAAAAGAAGTGTTGGGGTTTAAGGAACAAGCCAGCTTAGTTCTGCACTGGGCAGCATTCCCAGCAGCCTACAGACAATTAGCCTGAATCTTCACTGCCTTAATGCTAAAACGTCCTTGCCAACAGCTAACCACTTAGACTTTAGAGTTCGGTGTCGCTGCTGAGATTTGAACGGCTCTCTTACGTGTGCAGCATGGCCCTAACGTGGGCATTTGTTCCTGTCGCTGACATTTGGCTTAGCGCCCCTGAGTTCCAGGCGTACATGTCTTCGGGCTGACAAGGGCTTCCCGTCTTACCCACTCCAAGCTTCTTCTATTACTCCCAGCTACATAAAACCCTGTCTTTTTAACAACTAGCCAACTATCCGGCAAAAAGAAAAAACGAAACCGATTGCCTCTCCGTCAAATGCATGATTTTTCAGAGATCAGATTCAGCCCACAGGACAAAAGGCCTCGTAAGAAACCCTGGGACTAAGCTTGCTTACAACGCCGGGCTTTCCTCTCCGCAAGCTCTGCCGCGCTGGCCCTGGGCAGGAGGACCTGGTGCCGCAGGTGCTGGTGGTACCGCGTGGGGCTGTGGCTCGGGGGTCTCTGGGGAGGGGCACGCTGCACTGGGGGGCCCCAAGCAGTCACCTGCCCGAGAGGCCGAGCCCAGCCCGGCCGATGCCCGGCTGCTGCCGCGTAGCGGGTGGTACAGGGAGAAAGAGCTGGCTCTGCCTGCCCCACGCAGCCGCCTGGCGGTGCTGCCGTCTGCCCCGGTCCCCACGGCAGAGCTTTCGGAGCCCTGGGGTCAGCACCCACCAGCAGCCCGGCCTGGGACTTGCCTTGGAAAGCGATGCCCTCTCCCAGCTCGGCAGTTTTGCCATGCGCTAGTGTTCTGTGTCCATTAGCCCCGCTCCCGAGCCCAGCTCCTTGGACGAGCCGTTACTGGAGGGGCTCAACGGGGCAGCACATGCGAGTACGCTGCAGGCAGCCTGGGCCGGCACGTGCTTGGCCACGCCTGTTTAGCGCAGCACCGCGAGGCGTGACATGCACGGGGACCGAAGTGAAGCACTTTTAGATATAATTTGTTGAATCTTTTTTTTTAATATTTTTGTATT
>VZTL01000836.1:0-28042 GCA_013400535.1 Scopus umbretta
CTTGACTAGTGTAAACACTATTTGGCCACAACTAAAAACGTCAGTGTGCTATCAACATTATTCTCATCCTAAATCCAAAACACAGCACTATAGCAGCTACTAGGAAGAAAATTAACTCTGAATTAAGCTGAAACCAGGACAGTTTTGAAGTCATTAAAGATGCATAGATGCACAGTAAATGCAATCAAACTGCAAACAACAAGGTGCGAGTGAAAACCTCGTTCTGTTGGTAACCACCACTGACAGGATGCATTGCCAAGTCTAATGTGTGGTGGGATGGCCCCGGCCAGCAGCCAAGCACCCACAGAGCCGCTTGCTCACTCTTCCCTCCCTTCTCCTCCAGCAGTGGGAATGGGAAGAAAATGGGAAGAACAAGAATGAGAAAACTCATGGATCAAAACAAAGACAAGGAAATCACTCACCAGTTACTGCAGTTGGCAAAACAGACTCAGCTTGGGGAATTTCATTTAAAACATTTAATTTCTGATTTGGGAAACAAAGATGACAAACATTTAAACACTTGGGCAAGACACCTTTTCTCTCCCACTCCCAAGTTCGAGTTCACTCCAGACACCTTTCCTCCCTGCTTCTCAATCTCCACTCTCCTTCCTATCACTGCAGGTTGCACTCAGTCCCGTCAGTGAGGCAACAGATGGTGCAGGTGGTTGGGGTCAATGCATAGCCATTTCTTTCTGCTGCTTTGTTCCTTTTTTCTTCCACTGCCCCTTCCTTCTTATGGTTTCCTCTACTCCAGTGTGGGCTCCTCCACAGACCACAGTCCCTACAGGGGGTACTTGCTGTAGTGCACACTTATCCATGAGCTGCAGTCCCTTCATGGAATTATCTGCTCCAGTGTGGATCCTCCACAGGCTGCAGTCTTTTCCGGAAGTACTTGCTTTGGCATGAGCTTACCCACAGGCCACAGCCTCTTCAGGGAAGTACCTGCTCCAGTGTGGGTCCTCCATAGATCACATTTCCTTCAGGAGTGTTACCAGGAGTGCCTGCTCGAGTGCCTCCTAATGCTGTGGCCTTGTTTCCCTCTGTTGTTCACTTGTTCCATCACCTTTGGTATTTTCTATCTTTTCTTAAATACATCCTCACAGAGGCACCACAAATTCCTCTGATTTGCTTAGCTTTGGGATGTGGTGGATCCATTGCTGAGCTGGCTTGAATTGACTGTGTCCAGCACAGGGCAGTCCCTGACCTCCTCCTACAGAGGGCACCCCTGCATGTCCCCCACTACCCAAACCTTTACCAATTATACCCTACACAGAATGTCATACCCAAACTAAAGAAACTAGCTTGGGAAGAGGTCAATATGCTGGGCAGGGGCTCAGTAGTCTTTTGAGATGTCAGGAAATGCCCCCTAAGGACTAGAGAAAGGAGTATTTGGCTCACTGTGTCTGAGACCAAAACAAATCCATTTTTTTCATTTGCCTTGATTCCACAAGGTCTTATGGACTCATTCCAGATTTGAAGCATCCAAAGTTGAAGGAGAATAGGGCTAAATTTCATTTGTTGTCCCCTTTGATTGAATTGCCCCCGCTTTGTACATTGGATAATTACTTGCAGATGTGCAAAGAAAATATAGAATGCTACTTCACTCATTGTCAAACATGTGAAAAACTATAAAGACTCAAAGCATTTGGAAATGAGGCCTCTCTCACCACTGATAAGGTAGACTTCTTAAGGAGTATGGGTATTCTCGATAACAGATGTGACTACAGCATGTGGCAGCAAATCTCTGTTAGATCGATCCAATTAACTGTTGCAAGGAACGTGCAGCACCACAGACTTCCAAATGTGCACCCACAATCTGCAGGGAGTTTGTGCTGTAGGTATTAGAGTGCATGGAAGACCATGCCATTATATCTTCACAGTTATTGCTTGTGCTAGCTAGATTAAGCTAGCAATGGCACAGTTGAAAATGCCAGAACCATAATTCCACTTCAGTTTTAGACAATTTTCATGTATCAGAGACCAGCTTGGGTCGGCTCTGTTTACCATTTTGGATTTGTTTGACCTAATTTGTCTGGGATTGATATTGGTGCAGCTCCATTAATTTCAGAGGCATAAATCCAGACTTATACCAACATAAATGTCAGGCCTATATTTATAATGACATCCATATAGTCTTCATTATATTCATGGACAATAGTCTACTAACAAGTCAATCATCTTCCTTCCAAAAGGGCAGACTAATGAAAATAACATCAATATCCAACTATTTTTTTGTACAGACAAAATGAAATCACATCAAGCAAACTAAAAAGCCTCAATGTTTCTTGTGTCTTTAACAGAGAAAAGAAAAAAAAAAAAAAGAAAAGCAACTTTTTTCTCTTATGGATCTAAAATTCTGCTTCTGGTGGATTTTATGATTTTAATAGTTTTTTTTTAGTCTGCAGTGGCTAAATTAAACAGTAATTAGCTATCAATTTAATATTCATAAATAGAACTTGTGTCATAAAAAGACCAAACTAATATGTCATTACAACAGGAGAATCCATCATTGTAGACTAGCTTTATTCTACCAAAACCATATTACATGTTTTATATAGATAGATATAGGTTCTATCATAAGATTGAGATTGCACAGAATTTGGCCACTACACAGAAGATGCAGGAGTCAAATCACATGACATCTCTTCACGGGGCGTTATCATCGTATTTCCATCACTGCTGCCATTAACAGACACTTTTAAGCAGCTTTATCTCTTGGTGAGTCTGTTGAGCCCAAACTAGGAGAACTAAATCTTAATAGGACCAAATGCTTTTATATAACAGCAATTTCTGTCACTTCTACATTCAGACTACGAGGAATAAGCATGTAATGTCACCTGTGCCTAGACACTCATCTGTCAGACATTCCTACAGAGTATTCTGTAGAGTGCAATTGTTTTTCCTTATTTTCATCGTAGCAATTTGTTTTAGTGCAAAGATTATTAGGCAGTGGACAGGTTGAGAAAAGAAAAGAAAAGAATGGCAGAACGTTGAGTACCTCCATTAACACAGGAAGTTCTAAAGCTCTGGAGCAGCTTTTCAAAAATATTCAGGGTTCAGTGTTTCTCAGTGTTCCCTCTAAGAGGCAAGATATGAATAGGGTGTGTGAAAGCAAACTTAGCCCAGGTTCTTGAAATGTTCAAGTATAAAAACAGACTGATAGCATCCCTGAAAATGATGAAGTTACATTTCTAGTCTCCTCTCATCCCTCAGCTCCACTTCCGTCCTCCTTTCTCATTCTCCAAAAAAAGATTTTTAAATGGACCTACCAAAGCTTTGATTTTCCTGTCATGACATTAATGAGTAAATAGATAAATTGTCAATACCTAAAGACAGAGACACAGCAGGGAAGTTTTGATGATTGGCATAGCTCTTGTGGAAACATACCTCTCTGCAAGAGTCAAAGGGTTTCATTCAAAGGAAGTCTATTGTTTCTTTACAAAGCGAAGTCTTTGGCAAAAAAAATATACATAAGAAATAAATACTTTTATGATTTTAGTAACTTATTTTACTGTAATCTTAGTTGACTTCCAAACTGAGATGTTTAAATCTCCACTAACTGTTTCAGTAATAAAAGCAGCTAAGCAGACATCACCTTCTCTTTCACTCAAAGTGCCTACATTCTTAATGAGACTGTGCTTAAATTAGGTACCTAATACAGAAAGTAATTGGATTCTATAAAAATATTTCTTTACTTTTTGTTGTTTTGACACTTGTCAAAAGTTTTGTTGCTTTGACACTTGTCAGCCTTTGGATTTACTCAATCTCAGTCAATTAGCTGAATCTTGTGATAGCCAAGTCTGCATTCTTATACTGGTGGGGCTTTATCATAGGTTTTCAAACAGGTCTTAAGAAATTGTCTGTGCTTCCTCCTCCAGCAAAAGGTTCACCTTTTAGCAGAGAAGTCTTCATTTTTTCTTTTCTGCCACTTTGCTGATATGCAGAAATGCAAGGCCTCTGTTTTCAGTCTGGGCCTTACATGGTAGTCCTTGTGAGGTTTCATGCCGCCTCCTGTTGATGTCTTTGAGTAAAATCGACATGAAGTAGCTTTAACCACAGCATCAAACTGAAGGGACACAATGATAATGAAAGGTGGGAAACTGGCAGCTAGAAGCTAATCAAATAAAACTTTGCAGTTCTTGACTTGCCCAGTGTAAAAAAGCTCATTACAGCCTCAACAGCTTTTTTTTTCTTTTTTTGTCTGAATCTTAATCTATGCCTAAAATTAAGACAGCAGATTTACACCTACTCTGTTTCTCACCTACATGGTTTCTCTTAACATTGCATTATTATCATGTTGTAAGCAAAGGGAAAGAAATAGGAACAGCAGCAGTGAAGATAGTCAAGAGGAGGTTTCTGAAAAGAGCACTTGTCCTTAACAAACCCCTGTCAGGTCAGCAGTTATCTTGGAAGGTGCTGTGGGTAGTGGAATAGAAAAAATGGGTGCATAGAGATTATTATTTTCACTCACCTGAAAAGGATGGAATTGAGCTGATGAAAAAAAAAAAAAAAAAACCAAAGTAAAATTAAAAATTCCAGAATGTTCAGAAATTTCTAACGTAATCTCTAGCATCTTAGAAAATTTTAAAGTCCAGAACTGGAAAAATAAATTCCTCTGATATTTTCCTGTGAATTAGCAGAAGCAAGTAACATTTTATAAAAATGCAAGCATTGCTCAAAACTGCAAGTACTAGCACTAACCATGTTCTCCCAGCTGTCCCATGTGCATATCAGGCATAGAAGCCCGATCTAAAACCAGATACCCTGAGAACTTTCCTCTTCAATCAGTTTTGTCTCACAATTTCCCAGGAAATTTTATTGATTATTAGAATGCAGAATTTGGTACAGGATTGTCTGTACTGCAATATAAAATGTGTGTTCCCGTTGCTCTCTTATCTTTCTTATTAGTCATTCCTCTTTATTCCATGCTAGCTTGTTGTACAGTTTTTAAGGTTTTTTCTAGTGGTTTGTTCCAACTTTTCTATTCTTTATCTTGTTTCATTGCCCCCATCCTCCTCCATTGTGTCCTTTCTAAAAATCTTCTGGTTTTTGTATCTTACTCAAACTGCTTTCATCTGTTACTCATATATTTATTTCTTCACTCATGGGATATTTTATGTTGGGAGAGGAAGAGAAATTTCTTCTCTTCATTCTCCTTGGAGCTAGCAGGAAGGGAATGTTATTTTCCATTGCTGCTCCTGAAGGAGCAGAGCTCTCACTGAAAAAGGACAATGGACAAAAATTTCTGATACCATTTTCCACCAAAATATGAAAAGTCTATTCTTCCTTAGAACCAGGCCTTTTAACTGGTCATCATAAAATTTTAGCTGTTAGCTGATTTTGACCTTTCCATAACAATAACCATGCCTTAGATCTCATAAAGGAAAAGTTTAGTCAAAATTTCTAAGTTGGGTATCTAATACTGTATGCTTAAATCTGTATTTCTTCGCCTAATTTCCAGCTGAACAGGATACTGCATGACTCCTATGGATTCCTGTCAGCTCTGGAGTAAGTAAGGTGGAAAAAGAAGCAAAGAAGAAGATAGCATGAATTACAGTGCTACAAATTCCCCTTTCCTGTTAGATTGTCTACAAAGAAATTCAGTAATAGCTAGGCAGTCCATGACCCCTGACAAATCATCTCATTGTTTTCTTGGGCTTTTCTATCCTCTTTTCTGAAACTCTGCCAGTAACCTCTTGGAGGCAGCTACTGCATTTCAATATTTTCGTGCCAGACCTAGCAACTTGGCAAGTTCATTGTTCCTTGATTTTTAGTTTGTCAAAAATGTTTTTATCTGAAAAGATTCCTGCCAAAATCTATTATAGTTTTAATAACTCTTATGGGTATGACTTCTTCTACATAATTCAGTCTATTATTAAAGTTTGGTATTTGTTTCACTGCTTTGTATTTGTCTGTCTATAAAACTTTGAGGATAGAGAAGGACTATAGTTATTCTGATATCCTTAGTGGAATGACTTGCTGTTTTTTGGTTGTTTCTTGGGTTTTATCAATAACAAGAGGAACAAAATGCCTGAAAACTTTAGGCTTGGCCCTGTGCTTTGTACTGCTGGGGTGTGGAGGAGCACAGAGCATATACTTTACATCTTCAAAGTATGTAGACTATGTATCAGTAGGCAGATTTTATCCAGATATTTGGGTATCCTGGGAACTGCTACCAGGACTGCCTACTTTCTGTTGATCTTTTTATTTGTCCAAAGACAGACTGAAATGTTCCAGTATTCAGGATATCACTTACTGTAGCTCTAAAATTACTGTAATGTTTATAATAAAAATGAGCCAGATCCACCTAAAAAATCACCAGATTCAACTAAAAATGGCCAGTGCTGGGATTTATGTATGTAAACCCTGCTTAAATAATTTTCCTCTGCCTTCATTTTTCTGCTGATGTGCTTAGAGAAGCCCTTCATTTTGCCCTTCACATTCCCTGCTGGTCTCAGCTCCAGGTGAGCTTTCGCTTTCTCAGCTCCATCCCTGCATGCTTGGGCACTGTCTTTATGTTCCTCCTGGGAAATCCATTCCTCCTTCCTTGTTTCATGTACTTCTTTTTGGTGTTTGAGCTCACTCAGGAGCTCCCTGTTCATCCATGATGACCTTCTGCCACACTTGCTCACCTTCCTGCATATCAGAATGGACTGATTTTATTCTCTGAGGAAGTTCAACCAGCTCTCCTGTGCCCTGGTGTCCTCCATGGCAGCTTCCCATTGGATCCTGCCAAGAAGATCCCAGAATAAACCAAAATCTCTTCTCCAAAAGTCCAGGGTTATGATTCTACTATTTATCTTCCTCACTCCTCTCAGGATTTTAAACTCCACAATCTCATGTTCACTGTAACCAAGACAGCCCCCAACCTGTAACAGTCTGCCTATTAGAATAGTCTTCCACTTAGTGGGATATTTTAGGGTTTTGGTTGCTTCAGTCCCTCCAGTCCCTCAGTCTTGTAGGGACTGAGTACATTGAATGATACTATATTTTCTCCCAGTTTAATAAAGACATTAGAACAACATTAGGCAAAGAGCAGATCTCTGCATGACCTGCTAAAAACACTCCAATGGATGATTTGCAATTTACATATACAATTACATTTTGCAATCTATTACTTGGCTAGTTTTTAATTTGCTTGAAGTAGGCTACATGGATTTTGTATATTCTTAATTTTTATCAGAATGTCATGAATCTAAATATATTACACCAATTACTTGTATTAACCACGCTCTTAATCCAACTATAAACAATATCAGATTTGTTTGATAAGACACAGTCAACAAAGCCATGTTGATTGCCATTAATTAAATACCTTCATTTAATTCCTTGCTGATTGCATTCTGTATCAGCCTTTTTGTGATTCTGCCCAAAAGCACTGTACGGCTGATGGGCCTATTGTTTCAAGGTGATGGCATTTAGAAGGAAAAAACATGGAAAGTAGAGAAGGAAAAATTGTAGCAAACAAGTATTTCACATCTAAATGTCTGTTTTCCTGCTCCCTTGGGCACTGGCCATGTTGAAAGGAGGTCTACCATACATGTTTAGGACAAAACCTGTCCCAGTCAGGAAGCCTCAGCGGACAGAGAAGGCAAACAGTATTTTCTATATTATTTTGCTGCAAAAAACATACTTCAAATTTTCAAAGTTAGAGGAATTTTTTGACAAAATGCATCCCCCAAACTAGCAGAACAGAAATGGCAAGGATGATGTTCTGTGCCCTGCTGCTCTAAGGGGTTATCACGGAGAGACAACTCTGTGTCTCTGAGCAGATCTGGCTGCTTTAGAAAGCACCCTGCTCTGCTAAAGCTGAACGAGGCAGAACTCAGCTTAAATACAGAGGATAGAAGCTAGCAATTGCTTTGAATATAGGTCAAGTAGTCTTATTGCTTATTCATTAGGTTTTGTGTTTTTAAGTACAGGTTATTCAGCTACGTAATTGTTTAAATCGGGAAATGAGGCCTAGCTGACACTTGTTTGATTTAAGATGTTCCTCACCACACCTCTCTGTCTACTATCTTTGCAATTTAGATTGAGCTAGACAATAACGTATACAAACACAGCTACTGCAGTCTGGCTTACTCATACATTGCCACGCCAACTTTTTGCCGTTAATAAGCATATTGAATGCAGTAGCTCACTGGAAAAGGTTGCCTTTTTGTTCATTAGAAAATTGAGCCTGAGACAGATTCTTGAAAGTTGCCAGGTATTTAACATCAATTTTCATTGTCAAGGGACAAACATGGCAAAACCCCTACTAACTAGCTATATAAATGGGCAAAAAGTGTATTTCAAACCTTTGAAAAGTATTTGGCTGGGACTCTGTGGAAACTATATTTCAAAGTCAGGGTGGACTAGGATTTTAAGGAGACACTTTTTTTTCTTTCCAGGTGAGCTTCACTGATGATTACAGATATCCTTAAAGTAATTATTACTACCATCCTTACAGTTTATCAATAGAATTTCATGAGGCCCTTTCCAAGGACCAAAAGTCCCTCACAAAAGTTATGGCATGTTAACTGGGTGGGGCTGCACACTTGTGTGGCTCCATCCACTTCCTCACGTGACGTGGCCATGCACATAAAACACAGGCTGGTACTAATAGTCTTGCATGTACTACATCCTAATTACTAATACTACATCCCCAAACTCATTTTCCTCATCCTCTTTCCTTGGTGAATCAGTGCTCACCGTGTCTATCCTGATAGAAAAATCATGGAGATGTGGAAATGTTCTTTCAGGAGCCAGCATGCCAGTCTTGAATCTCTTCATTCGGTGGATTTCTGTGCTCTTGAACTCTGAAGTTACCAATGGTTTTCCACAGAGCTCAAAAGGAACAGGATCAGGATAGCAATGTATACTGCATGATGCTCACTGTCCAAAAAATCATAAATATTCATACCGCTAGTGGTACTTCTGGAAGATATCTTGTCTGGATAGTTAGTGGAGAAAATGGCATGCAAAGAACTGTTTTGGTTGTCAAAATCATGTTGTTGTTTTTTTCTCTGTTCATCAGCAGACACTGTCTTTTGCCTTTGGTGAGCTTCACAGGCAAGTCCTGCAGGCCATGTGTCCAAGATTTAAGACTTCCTTCGCCCAACAGTACTACTACCAAAATCTCCTCTCCCCTTGCAAACAGTCTTCCTTCTCTCCCTGTTAAAAATCCACATTTTGCTCTGTCTCTTATCTCTTCTGCTAGAAAAAAATGAATTCTAAAAATCCAGATGAGATTGCCAAAATACAAGAGGTAAGAATTCCTGTAGAAACAAGATATGCAGGTGTTCTGCTGTAGACCAGGACCTTTTTTGACCTGCAGAGAAAGGGGACAAGACTTCATCCCGTATTATTAGCTTAATTGACTTTAAAACAATAATTCACTCCACAGTCATCTCATGATGTGAAAATAACATGGGTGGTTTTAGCTCCACATGCCTAAGAAAAGCTCAAACTTAAAAAGAAAATAAGTGGTTTATTTGACTCTCAGTGGTAGTTATTTTCAGTTAATCTTGCTTTTTTTTTTACAGACTGAAGTCACCCTTGATAACCTGGCAACCACAATTTCCAGTTCTAAATTCTTGGGGCGTTACAAGAAATTTCCTGTGTAAATACCTTTAGAGAAGCTAAACTTTCCAGAATGCTGTCTATGTAAAGCATAGCAACTCTGCATGGGTATGTATTTTAATTGTCTTATTTGCTTCTTAGTGGCAATAACATTACTACTTCTTTTATCTCTTGCTGTCTACTCCATTGCTTCAAGCAGGTTGAAAAATAATCTAACTAAAAAGGAATTCTAAACCACTCAGTTAAGGTGCTTTCCAATTTCTGATGCTTGGAATAGTGCTATTTGAAAATAAAGGCCACAGAATTAGAGGAAGTACTGTGCCTTGATGCTTTTTTTTTTTTTTTTGGCTTATATATAATAAATACTTATTTCCTCCCCACTGATGAAAAGGGAGCTCAGGGTGATTAGCCCAGCGGTAAATGCCTGTATTGTAGACATCTAAAGTTAGATGAGATGACACCCACCTTTCTTCACAGCAGAATGCTTCAAATCTGCTAGTTGAAATCTCTTATACTTGCTGGGATTCCTTCAGCAGGTCCAAATGAGACTGGCTGTCTTTTAGAGACCTAATGTCTTGACAGCTGCACGCTCAGTGAATGTCTGCAGCATAGCAGTAACCTCTTCAAAGTGAGATGTTACCTATTACTAAACATGGATTTAGTGTTTGGAAACATTGACTTGAACGTTTCCTTGTTTGGTTAAGAGCACCCCTTTTTGTACTGGCCAAGATAACAAATTATGTGCATGGTAAGTCTCACTATCTCTGTCCAGCAGGCCATGGATTGGATTATTCTCCCCAGAGGAGAACAAGATTCTTATAAAAACTCCCTACTATCAATGGTTTTGTTCACGTCGCAGTCACATAGCTGTCATGGGTAGTGATTTCTCACACTTTGAGTCAGTTAAGGGAGGTGGCCTGGTTTGATAGATCATACGCCATACCAGAAAAATAGGAAGTAAAACTGAAAAGAACTTCCTGGGTAACAAATCCAACTGAAACTGCTTCAAGCAATCATATAACACAATCTCTTTCACAGTTCGATCAAACACCAAGCTATCGCCTTTTCATTTTGTTACTGTTAGAAGATTATTCCAGAACCTGAATATTTTGAGTACAAAAAGCCTTCTTTGAATTTCAAGCCTAGAATGAATTCGTGCCAAATTCTCTTCATCTATGCTGTACTGCTGCCCCTTAGTTTAAAAAGCTCTCTTCCTACATTGATATTTATATTTATAGGCAGTGATCATATCTCCTTCCAGCTCTTGATTTAGTGTACTGAAAGCCAGTCTTCCATCAGCTCTCCATTCCCCTAATTGTCCTGTTAACCATTTAAAAACTGCATTCCAGCTTGAGATCATCTTTTTTGAACAAGGATGAACAGGACTGCATAAATATCCTGCACAAAAACTCACCAAACTATTCTAAACTTGCATTAAAATTTGGAGATCAGAGAATGCAAGGTTGGTGGAGATTTTTCCAGAGAGGTAGTCAAGAAGGATATATTCTTTTTATCTAGGATACATACAATAGCCACACCTCCTATCAAAACTAAATGGGGCTGTTATAGACAATGTCCAGTACACACTGGCCTGATCAGAAGTTAGAAATGCATCCAATTGCATATACTTTGGATCCCAAGTGATTGCTGCTGGTGCCCTCCTCAGGGATTTTTGATATTGCACTGTGTGCATTAAATGCAAATAATAAAGGATAATGATGGCAGCTGAATGAAACGTACTTTCTTGTGTGTGGAACAGAGATTTGATTAGCCACCAGAAAAGAGCTCCACTTCACAGAAACTCCAATACTGAGGTGGTCAAATTCTTGAACATTTTTGACAGGAGGAAATGCTGAGACTGAAGCAAGCCAACCCCATGACCATGACATGTGTCAGAAGACTCTAAACATGAGTAATTATGAGCAGGTTGTGGCACAAAAAGAAAATTAACTTTCACGTATATTACTGAATTACTTTTAACTGAAATCCCTGGCATCACATCTGCCTGTTCATAGATGTCGATGATATTTTTGCCAGACAGTGGAAAGACTGCTAGAAAGGAAGGCTGTAGGTGTCTTCATGGTACACGACCTATCTCTACAAATCAATGTCTCTATAGAAGGAGATCTGTGGTGTTCAGTGTTCAGAAGGTGTGGGAAAGGATAGTGGGACCTCTAGATGAAATGTTTCCATGTCTGTCAATTATTTTAAAAGGTAAGGGTCCAGTTGTTGGTCTCCACTGTATCATCACAGCAGCTCTAGTTACTTGCTGCTGATTCATGATACGCCATTTATATCACAGCTGACATTTCTACTTGAACCACATCCAATCCATTTTATGCTTATTCTATCCTTTCCAGTACATGTCTCTGTAAGAAGTTAGCCTTTTGAGATGGAGTAGGCAGCAATACAAAAATCAATGCATAAATAATACAGAAATACCTAACTATATGTACCTCATTTATGCCACACAAAATGCATTTTAATTAATTTTTCAAAAAGGCAAGGATGAATTAGATAAGCAGAAATAAATATTACGCACCAAATGACATAAAATTTAGCCTATTTTATAGTCTTCCCTTTAAAATGGGTGGCGGCCTTACATTTTAAAAAGCTATGATATAAATATTCCCCTCTTATAGTTTTGGAGAGATTTGATTCAGCTGCAAAAATTGCAACGATAAAATCACCTTGCTGGGTCAGAACAGTGGCTTAACAAGTCACTAGTAACAGGCAAAGCTTCAGAGGCTGATGAAAAAGTTCCTAGGATGGCCAAATATAAAGAAAAAAACCGCATCTGCTCCCCTTGGGATTTCTTCTTAACAGCAATCAAATGGTTTTCTCACTGGAATGTGAAGTTTTCTAGACTTCATAGTCTAATTATTTCTGTTCAGTTATCAAGAGGTTTTGAATTCTGGTGAGATCTTGAAGCCATTGTTTTGAAGCAGTAACTTCTGTGGGCTAATTATGTATAAGTGAAAGTGCATTAATGGGTTCCCCTTCTAGTCATCCCTAACAAATATCAAATTGTAGCAAATTATAATTTCACAGACTTTGGTAAGATATTTTGCTGAAGCAATAAGAACATTTTACTGATAGAATAAGGGAAGAATGAAAAGTATGGAACAAGAAAAGAAAAGGAAATGAAAAAGAAGAAAAATAAATTGTCTTAAAATAATTTGCAAAGAAATTCTAATTTTGGTGACTTTGGTCTTAATGTGATCGAACATCTGTTTATATGGAAATATTAATATGGATATTAAGTTATAGGAAGAGCAAATATTTTTCAAAATTATTACTCAATAAATCAGATAGGGATGAAAGTAACAACATTATGTATGAAAAAAAAAAAAGCTTGAAGATAGACCCTGTATTAAGGAAGAAATTTGTTACCTGACCAAGAACAGGCTAATTAGAGAATGATAATACAAAGAGTGAAGACAAGTATCAAAAGACTGTTTTAAGAAACAGCTCCTATTATGTTTATATAACTCAGACAAGAAAAGAGGGAAATCTTCAATATAGATTAAATTAAGGCAATGAAGCACTAAAGGAGTTGAAATGGAAGAAAATTAGTCTGGCTAAAGACAGGACAAGTATATAGTGTTAAGATTAAAAAAAACAGAGATGGATAAATACTATAGAAACAGAAATAGAAAAAAAGAATGAAGAGGACATTCTTACACGGAGGATGCTGAGAATTAGGTAAAAGAGAAGGAAAAGATTAAATATTTGTAATTACTGAAGTTTAAGACTGCCGAACTTCTTAGAAATAAATGTCTTGAGTAAAGTCTTCCCATGACTGAGGAGAAAAAAAGCAGACACAGGCAAATGAAATGTTGCTGGTTTAGCCACATCTGTTACGCAAAATGATCCACAGCTTTCATAAAAGTCACACATATTGTCATGGAAACAAAACTTTGTTGCTTTGGTGAATGGTATTGCAGGCCCAACAAAAGCAAAGATGCACACTTGCTTGTTTCAGTTGTGCTACACAGAGGAGGTCTGTTGTCAAGTTATCTCTGGATTACTTTGTTATAAAGACCACTTTACCTAGTGCTTTTACCATGTCATTAAATATAGAAGAAAGGATAAATACTAAAACACTTGATGTAAACAAATATGACTTAATTTTCATGATTTCCATATTATTTTCCTGTTGGATGTATTCTAACAGGTTTACTTTCTGGATTCTTAGATTTATTTTATCAACTTACATGGAAAGAAGAGTTTAGATGTTCTTGGACTGCTGTCCAAAACTTACTATGTTGTCTTTTAGGTAAAGCACACAGAAAGGGGAAATACAGCTTTGGTTTCTCCTTGGCACTGTCCAGTTCACTGATGGAAAATATTAAGGACAGCACCTGAGGTTTCTGGCCATTCTGAAATGTGAATTGATGAATGCATTGCTTGAAACCCAAATGGTGCTGCATAATAACAGTGTTACCTAAGAAACCGTTATTTTGTTTGTCTAAAGCAAACTCTCATTAAAAAGAAAGAAAAAAAGGAAAAGGAAAGGAAAAATAAAGTAAAATATGATGGAAGTGATTGGGAAAACTCTGCCATAGATGCTTAGGATTTATCCAGGCTGGAATAAGGTGTGCTAACAACTGTGTCCTCTTTCTGAAACGCTGACTAATGAGATACTTTCAAAGCAGAACAACGACTGACATTCAAACCATCGAAATGGCCAAACATTTAAAATTTGCTGTCCAAACTGCTTACAAAGTTGGCTTTTCAGTGAATGCTGTTCAGAAAGCAATTTTATCTCATTAAACAATCAAACCTGTCTGCAGCCATTCATTTCATCTCTGATGGACTGTTCAATTATCTCTTCCAAGACAGGAATAGAACTTGAAACGAAGACAGTAAGAACCTGGTTCAAACCAAAAGGTGGGGGGTTTTTTGGTGCAAGACAGACCCAGGTAGGAATGCTTTGCTGAATGTTTCCATTAATTCAAAGGGCCACTATACAAGTTAATTGAAGATAAATCCCCTGAAGGTTACAATAAGCAGAAACCATATGGAGCATAGGAAGTCCCCAAGATGAAGACAGTTAGAGGCTAGCAGAGTATCAGGTGTAAGTACTTGCCTTCTTCTTACATTTTTTACTATTTGCTTATGGCCGCTGATGGATACATGAAATGTAGGCAGGGTGAGCTTTGGCAGTCATACTATGCCTGTTTTTCTGTTCTTTTAGTCTAAGCACTTCCTCCTCAGTTGAGAAACTTGCTTCTTATTGGCGTGTGACCATATATTCTCATAATTTATACTTCTAGTCACAGGACTTGAAAAACACAATCCAGTTTGTACAGTTCTTTCTAATACCATTTTTTTGCTTACTCCATCAGATTCATTTCTTGTCCCACGTGGTTCTCTGTGTCAGCTATTCAGCATTTTTGGTGTTGATTCAACAGTTCCCATTTGTTTGAGTTACTTGCTTATTAAAACTGCTGTTTCTAACACAGTTGTGCCACAGAGGTTTCTGCTATGTTGCCCCCTTTTTGCTTTTGCATTACAGTTGCCAAAACATGAACCTATTCCCTAGCATTTTCAAAATATACAAAGATCTTTATCATCATCACTGTACAATCTTCATCAACTGGAAGTTATGCCTCTCTGAAATCCCAGTGGTACTTGGTGTGACCAATTCACGCTGAGCATTGAGAGCTCAGCAGTGTGCCTGAAGCTCTGTCCCCTTCTGGACACCAAAGGGGTATGGTTAAAACCAGGACCTAGCTTCTACCTACCGGCATACCGCTCCTCCCAAACTTGCATACACATTAGCACTCAGTGCTCATCTAATCTCTTCGTCCGCACTTTCCAGGCATCTCTGATATCATTTCAGTGAAAAACTGTTTTGAATATCTGAAGGAGATGAGAGCTTGTCCTACCCTGGGCTTGTGAGGGCTTTTCTTTTGCTATTTCAGGTGAAAATGCTCGGTCTGTGTACTTGTTCTGAAAGAGACGACCAGTCCTTGCTTGTACAAACAGCCTACACGTATCGATGGTGAGCAGTGACTAGCAATGTTTTAGCCTCTCAGAGTACACTGAAAAAGACAACACGTCGGGGAGCAGCGAGGGGCTGGCTGCTCCCTCAGGGAAGGAGCTGAGGGAGGGCGACCCCAGCGCAGGCTGTGCCCTCGCCCGTGGGTGCCATCCTGAAGGGGCTGAGCGCATCGGGCAGAGCTGGGGCCAGCAGCATGGACCATCAACAGCCCCAGGCATGGCAAGCAATGCACCTGGTCCAGGGTCCACCCAGGGGATCCAGTCAGGAGCTAAAGTAGACAGGGCCAGAGACAGGACTGGAGACACACACCCCCGTGAAGTAGCTGGCGCAGGCACTGGCTGAAATGGAGGTGATGGGCCCCAGGAGAGGGCTGGGGGAGGCCCCAAAGGAGGCTGAACTGGGACGTTTATCCCAGCCAGTGCACTCAGGGCCCTGGCACTACAGATCAACACAGGCGTTGAGTTAACCTCATATCCACCAAATATCGCAGTAATATGGATGGGAAATGGAGATGCCATAGGAGAAGAATAATGTGGTATTATGCTAGGAACTATACGCTGAAATTTTATTTTTTTTTTTAATTAGTACATTCTTGTTAACTCAGTTTGTTTTTATCCTGGCAAAAAGTTCATAGAGCTTACAAGCAGATAACAGTTTTTCCTCTTCTGGTTGGTCTAGACGTGTATCAGTCAGATTCTTCCTAACTAGAATATCACATATATATTTCAGCTTTCATTACTCCCTCAACCAGTTAGCTAATTAGTCTATAGAAAATATCTGGCACTGAATGAAATCCAAGTGGCTGATGAAAAAAATCCATGTAATAAAAATGGAAAATGAATTATGAAATATTCTGTAGGTAGTGGTTTATCAAATCCTGAGACTGCACTGAAGATTTGTGACAGGTCCTTTGTAAGCACTGGCATCTAAGCTAGTTACCTTAGACGGCCTTTTTAATCTGGCGAGACAAATAAATACTTTGTAGGTGTGTCCATCCTCAAGCATGTATCTAAAATGTGCCCTAAAAATATTTACTTCTCTCCATTGACTATAAATTGTACTTGCTACTCTCCAGTGCAAATGCTTCATAGTAGACAGTTCACCATTAGGTGAGGTGAATTCCACATTGTACATCTGAAGAAAGTCTAAGATATTGTCCAGACTTTCCTAAAAATTTTTCTTCTCTCTTCCCGGTGTGCAAATCATTCTATCAGCAAGATATTTACTGAAGTGTGTTCAGTTCTGTCTAGCTCCATTTAACATCTGTCCCTCAGCATCACTAGAACATGCCTTGGAGAAGGAAGCAAGTTAGCTAGAAGTCATTTGTCAACTTTGATGTCTTCCTTCCAGACACCCGGTTCTGTGAAACTTTCCCTTACTCAGTTAGACTGTCACAGCTTGTTATTGTCATACTGTTGCTCAGTGTATTAGCTTCACAGTCTCAGCTAGCTTGATATCCATCATTCATTTATAACACAAAATTCAAATCCCTGGCTAATTTTTTTGGGGGGACCAATGCAAATTCTCCTTATTATGGCATCATTCTGTTTATTTTCTTTGCTTGCACTTGGTCACATGATACTTCAGCCTATTGGTGATGTTCTTCAAGAAAATTATGACAACAAATTAGCACAACGTAATCTTATATGCCTAATTATTTTACTTTTACTAGAAGCTTTCCTTTGTAAGACATATCTCAAAACTATGCCCTTTCTTAAGTGAGAGCTACTTGTTAGCCTAAGGAAAGTTGAAGTAACTTTGTTATTTGAAAGCAGAATACTTTTATAAAGAGGGTCTTGAGATTAAAAAAAAGTTAATTTTACACAAGTCTGTCCAGTCATACATAACTTCCATAGCTGGCTGAAAAAATTCTGTTGTCACATTTTTCTATGAAAATGCCATTCTGTGGAAATCAAAGCTTTCTGTAGGAATGGGCCAATTTTGGTGACCTTTCATGAGACAAAACCAATCCAAGTTGAAGCATCCTAGTTTGACCTCACCATGTTTCAGTTTTTCTTATTAAAACCTCTTTTCATCTCCAAATGTAATTTTTTCCATTATGATTTATAAAAAATAAAATAAGAAGAAAACATCAGGAAAAAAACCTTAATTTCACTGAGCAAGAGTGAATTTTTAAATATGTAATTTTCTTGAAATTCTGAAAGTTTTTTTTTCATTCTAGTGTGGAAGAAAACAAGTTTTTAAAATCCATTTCACACAGAATATGAATACCATTTCCTGTACAACTCTAACCATTTTTGCAGCATATATTTCAGAAAGCAATCCTTCTCCACTTAACATCTCTTCTAAGACAGACAGATGAATCACGCCCTGGAGGTGCCTGTTTCTTTCAGCTGGCTATAAAGGGAATCTAGGTTGATGAGTCTAGACATCGACAACCAACTTTCAGATATTTGCCCTTAGGCAAGATGGCATCTTTTCTATTGTAAAGATGAAAATACGATACAATTACTTTTCAGTGAGCATGATTTTTCAATTATGCTTAAGGGAATGTTTATCAACAGTTTGCCTTCTAATTATAAGCCTTAAAAGAGGTCAGCTGGGGAGGTGGTGGAATCCCTGCCATCCCAGTGCAAGACCATATTAAGCAAATATGTACCTCTCAGCAATGGGCTGTGCCAGCGTGGTTCCCTTTCTTCAACTCTTTGGCTCAAATTATAGTCTGCGGTAGCTGCGTACGTGTCCTGGTTTCAGTTGTTTACNATCACAAGCAGAACTACAACACTCCTCTCCCCACAGTCAGAGGAGAGCAGTTTCTTCCTCCCCGGTAAGCACATCAGCAGATTGCAGGAATGCGTGCATGGGCATATGGAGACGACCAGGATCCTTCCAGCCACTCCAGGCCTTCACGTGTAGCCAGGAACAGCTGTTTTCCACACTCACCCTTGCACACAAGGTCACAGCAGTAGATGCTGAGCTGGATGGGATCACTGAGCTGCACTGAGCCTTTCTGCTAGTGCCATGGACTATGATGTCCTGCGTATATTTAGTCTTGCCTCTTAATAGAAAAATGGACTGCATGATCTCTGGAGGTGTCTCTTACCCCTTACGTTTCAGGGTCATAGATTTGGCCTCAACATTTGAGGCAATTTGCTTGCACTGATTACAGCTGGAACTTCACGCTGCAGGAAACCTAGACCTCTGCCACCTCATACCACTAAGGGTGTTGTGAAGCCAAACTTACTACAGAGTGCAAGATGAACAGTCACTTGAGCTATGCAAGTGAGATGTTTAGATAAACAGTGCAAAAGACTAAAACTGAGGTTTTATTCCTTCTTCTGCCACTGAATCACTTTGTATATGCTGACAAGTAATTTGTATTTAGATAAAAATTTACTGAGACTAATCACAGCCACCTGGCAGCACCTTTGTATAATTTCAAATGCAGCAGAACCCAAACTTGTAGGAAAGCTTAAGAAATACAGAAAAGTTGAATTCTGTCCTGCCTCCTCTCCCCTTGGGGACAGTAGCCCTGGGAAGGCTGGGAAAAGTCCCAGTGTCCTGCTCTGAGTAGGAGTAACTGCAGTGCATGACAAGAGCAGTGTGGGTGAGCTGTGGGTCCCAGAGGAGGCATCAGGGGATGCTTGGCACGGGAGGAACAGGAGCCCCTCTCTCAGTCCTTGCCATGTGATCAAAGAAAAAAAGAGATGTGCTAGTGCCTTAAGAGATGCAATATACCACATTTGAGTACTTCCATGGAGGGGGGTGGGTATAGTCACCTTACAGATGTTTTTGCTGTAAAGATTGACTGAACTGAAGCTGGAGTTGACTACAATTTGTGTAGAGACTAATAGAGAAGTGAAAAAAAACAGTGTTACATTGCACATTTGCATCAGGATAAAGGGGTAGAAAGAGAGGGGTGAAGTAGCTGCAAACTTTAGCAGGTTGAGATGCACTTTTTTGGACTAGGGCAAGGCTGAGCATAGAGAACAAATAAGCAGCTTCGCTTTCAATACAGTTTATGAGACAGAAAGAGACAAGTTGTGTGTTTATTCAGTCATTGTTCAAATAAGGTAGAATTAAGGTTGAGAACTTAAAATAACTCTTCATTTCATGGTTTTCTAGAAGCCTAATATTTGTTGACTTTCCCATTCTGAAAGGGCACAAGATATGCCTGGGATGCATTTACTGCCTTAGCAGAGTTTTTCAGCAGTGAATTACTTTCTTTCTTGAAGAGAATGCATTTACATTTGGTTTTGTACATGCAAGTGGACTTTCAAGCAGTTGCAGATACCCATGTAAGATGTGGCTATAGTGACACAATTCAGGTATGCAAAACCAAAGTTTTTCCTTGGCACTTACTGGAGGGGGAAACAACACTGTCAATATTACACAGAGATGGAAAGGGTCAGCTCACAGGCCATGGTCACAAGTGTCTCCCCAAGGCCAATGAGTGGCTCTAGGGATCCCACATCACTCCTCTCCACTAGCTGCAGGGGTGCTAGAAATGCCCAGTTCCCAGTCCTAAGCTTCTGCTTTGTTATAGCACAGTGGAGATTATGCTTGTGTCTGAAATACTGTAGCTGAGAAGAGAAAAGAGACTTGGCTCTATAGCTCAAGATGTCAATGCCCTTTCAGGACATGAGGCTTACAGTAACAGTAAGCATTTAAAAGCAAATTGATGTCTCCCTCTGTCATTATCTCCTTCCCCATTTCACAGTGTACAAGTTACTCCCGCCATCCTGGCCATCCAGATCCTGTTCCTTTTTTTCATCCCATTATGGTAATAGTATTTAAGAAGCAAAAAACGTTCATGGAATCTGACAGTTGTAAGAAAAGCTTGCTCTTGCTTCCTCCAAAGGCTACACCTGGAGAACCCCAGGTCACAAATTCCCCAAAGCATATCTCTAGACCTCCATCACTACAATGCACTCAAAATTGAGTAAACATGCAGATTTTAGAGTGCTTAAACCAGCTATTGCTTTGCACATGAAAAGGTTCTCTAGGTCATTCATCCAAATGCTGTCAAATGAGTGTAGGTACTCCTGGAGCAGAAACAACCTGGAAAAAACAGCTCTGGCCATGTCCCCCAGGGTGGGTGGAGGAGGTCACAGATAGCCCCCTTTCCATGAGCTTCTGTGCGAGGAAGGTGAAATGCTTAGAGCTGCCTAGGAGATATCCTTCATTCGCACACATGGGAAGAAAATGGAAAACTGGGAAAGACCCCATACCTACTGTCCCCTATCCCCCTTCCCGCTCTATCCTTCCATTCCCCTCTGACCTGGACTTCATTATACTCTTTTTCCTTTCCCAGGATGATGTCCTTTCCTTCCTGCTCTTCTTGCCTCACCCTGTACTTCACTCCTGTAACCATTATCTTTCCTTTGTAAAACATGGAGATTGTCAGGAGTGGCCTTATATATTGGACACTGTTACATTTATCTGAGAGGTCTCCATGGGCTTCTATAGGTTGTTGCCTGGGATCACAATCTGTTAGAAGTTTTAACCTTAAGACCCTCTTTTCCACCCTGAGAAGATGTGCTTAGACATCAGTTTTTGTTGCTTGGTAATGTTTTCATCTCAGAGGAAAATTAACAGCAGGTGAAAGCTTATCAGGATTCTACGGTGAATCTAATCAATTTAAGATATGCATATTTTTCTCTAAATTTCATTTATGCATAGTAGCTATGAAAAATTAATTTGCCATGTATGTACCTCTGAAACACTTGCTTCTTTGAAAAAATTGTAAAAGTAATACTCTGTCTATATACCAAATTATATTATGTTAAAATGCTAAAAATAACTAGATTTCTTCATTATTTACGATACAAACAGCTGAGATTTATTACGGGAATCTTTTACCACACCCCCAACTATGTTAATTATAATTACACTCAAATGAAAACATTCCTATTTATTTGATTCCTTTTACCTTTTTGCTCTTCTTAAATTGTCTGCAAATAGACCAAGCCTTTCTGGAACTCACTCTTGCTTTAAATTGCAAAAATAGTTTGAAAGCTTGGCATTCTGAATTCACAGATGAGGAAGTATAACCCACTGGTTATAGTTATTTAGATACACTGGTATTTTTAGCTTCTCATGGGTACCCGGAGGCTCGTCCAGTGACGGGATTTGCCAAACACAAACCACCCTTTTTCCTCTGACCCTCCTGGACTGAAGGGTGAAGAGGGGCAGGACACTGCCTTGGAGCCACCAGACTTTTGCTACCTGTTTTCCCAGGTGATTGCTCTTCCTCAGAGATACCATCTCACATGCAAGATTGAAAGGTAAGAGTAATCCACTAATACCTGGTTAATTTTAATAATTTAGAATGGAAAGAAAATCGAGGGAAGGATATTTGGGGAAGGAGGGCAATCCATTTTTACATCAATCCTTTTGAAGAGAAGTTACTGGAATTCCCTACTAGTGTTTGATAAAATATTAGGGAGTCTTTAGGGAAGTCCAAGCCCTTTTGTAATATCAACTACTTGAAGGTTAAAAAAACCTCAAAACAACATTTTTCCAAGAAAAAAACCAAAGAACTCCCTAGCTTTTGTTAACATAGTCTATGAGATGTAAATTATTTCCATAAGGTTGAAAATAGTTTTAGAAGGCATTCCTTTTCCTTGCTTTTTGCAGTGTGGTAACTTCATTGGGAGCACACCAACCTTCAGTCCATGCCTGCAAAGCCACCGTCACCACAGGTTTCTAAAGATAAGATGGAGCAAACTTCTGTAAGGAATGGCTTAGGTGTAGCTGGCCCTGCCTCCTGGATAGAGGGCTGGACTAGGTCAGCATTCTTCAACACGTGATGTGTAACACCACCTGCTCATGTGAAAGCACACTGCTTTCAGGGAAATGACTATCTTGCAGTGCACAAGCATATTTCAAAACAAGCAAGTAAAGAAAACGAGGCAAATAGTTTTTTCCAACTTAAACTTCATTTTTATTTGGTTTTTAATTAAAACTTGGGCATGCTTACAGAAGCTTATGTGTGGGTATTTTCATGATGATTCTTGCACTGAAAACAGCGGACATGCCCTGGACCAGACATTCTCCACATGGCTGTCCCAACTCCCTCCTGCGCAATTCAAAGTTATGAAAACAGAGGCACCCAAACATCACTCTATTTACTCCTCCCCTTGTATTTTTAAGGCATAAATTGTCTGCCCAGTGCTTTACTTTGGCTACGTCCTTCAGTACACTGCCGTTAGCCGGAGATCAGCACCCTACCACGTAGAGCTCTGCTCAGGAGCGAGTGTTATCTCCACTGAGGGCTCAGCGCTGGCTGATCTATCCACCATCAGCAACCTTTGGAAGTTCTAGCACTGCTGTTAGATGATTCTGTATTAGTGAAATCTCATCACTGTGAGAGCACTTTATTTTATTAAAAGTGCAATTAAAACAAAATCAAATACTTTCATTAACTGCAACAACTAAGAATTATACTCCCAGTTGCTTTCTTCTCATTAAGAAAATTTGCATTTGAATAACTTTTCAACTGTGTGTATTTGTAATTAATGCAATTACAAGCCAGAGATCTGTTCCCAAAAGTAAAGAAAACTTCTTTATCAGTTTTACCATTTTAATTGAAATAAGACTTTGTATAGTGAATTATTTAATGTCTGTTATCTGAAAAGTACATATAGAGATAACAAGTCAGCCTCAGTATTTGGGACTGTGCCCATTTATTTTAGAGCTGGTGTTAGGTCCTGGGAGCCACAGAGGATGAATGGTTGGGTTAGCCCTGGAATACTGAGTATTACAGCTTTGTTGGTTTAAAGCTAGGGTCTATTGTTTATTTAACTCTTTAAAATTATCTTTTATTTTTCAAATTAATATATGATAGATAGGAAGATACATATTCATAGAAGGGGAAAAAAACTTTACCTAGGTTGAGGGAAGACTAAAAACGTTCATAGCAAGAAAGGGAAAAAGGGAAAAATGGTATAGTTTATAAATAAAATAATACAATCAGGGGTTATCGCATGCAATAACAGGACTCAAGAGCCCTGGGCGTAATCAAGGCGATATGGTGCTGGATGCTACACAAACACACAGCGCTTGGAGCCTTTGCTTCAAGTAATTTATTATCTCCGTTTTCAATCCTGAAATCTTACTTTTGCAAATTTCTCCTGGGACTTCAGAGAGCCTCTCAGGCAGGCCTTGGCTTTCACACAGTCTATGGGTAAACATTACTGCAGGGCTCTGCATCTTCATGCGTGTTGAATTCAATGATAGAACCTCCTTTGAAACAGGAGCCACAGGTGTATGTGATCAGTAAACTGACATGGGGCAAAACCAGCTAAAAAGATATATGTACATAAAGCAGACAGTTCGTAAACAGCTTGAAAGGTTTTTTAAAAGGTGCCTCTATTGTTACAAAACTTAGCTATTATCACTTGGATCATTTTTCATAGGTGCTGCAGCAATGTTCTTCAGAGTCCTCTTTAAAGGAGGGAAAGGTGCAGGCTGTGTTCAAGAAAATGTGTGTATCACAAATACAGTGGAATTGAGCACCGAGGTCTAGGCAAATGCAGCTCCTGACTAGGTCTACTGAGACAAAAAAGTGAACTACAATTAGGATGGCAAGAACATATTTGGGGAGAAAAGAACACATTAATCTGTCTGTGAATTCACACTAAACAAAAAATTCACATCATGGAAGAAATCCGAGTTCTACATCACAGAGGGTCTGCTCAGCTTTTGCCTCCCATTCAGCTGCTGCCATGGTCAGCTCTGTGGGATGGGGCCATCAGAGAGGGTAGGGGAAAGTTCTTAACTATGAAGGCATCTCTTCTCCATATCAAGCAATGGTCTAATAATCCTACAGAAGGGACAGTTCTGCACCTCGTATTTGCCAGACTGAGAGATTAATATATTCTTCAAATGTGTACCAGAAACAGATGGACCAGAAGGAGGCAGCTTACCATCTAGTGCTCCATCCTCACCACTCGCTAGCATTAGCTGGGTACCCCACAAGGCCAGAAAGCTCACTGCATTTTCCAGGTAATTCTACTAGGGAATTCACCTGGTTGACTTACTAGGCTAAGCATTTATCAACAAAGAATTATCATTAAATTCCTTATTTTGTTTGACTATATGGAAATTAGAAATCTTTTCTTAATTTTCATTTTTCATTCTGAAAATGTATACATCAAGAATTATGCAATTCCTTTAAATACTTTCTCTCCAGCAGTGACAGAATACCCATCCCCCACTAGTCCTAAGATACAAATACATACAGATTTTTCTTATATGATGTGTTCAGCAGCAAAACAAACCGTACATGGTAAGCAAACAAGCAGAAAGAAAAGATATGCTGAACATGTAACTTCTCAAATTCTCCTGCTTCCCCTCCCTTTCCTTCCTCATAAGTACAGGTCACACCCATGCTCTCAAACTGTGTATCTTCTAGCTTTACTTCACTGCTTAAATAATATTTCAGGTGGAAAACTGGAAAAAAGAAATTGCATAATGACCTGGACATGAAGGGTGCAAACATATGTAATGGACAAGAAGGAAATCTAATCCAATCAGGAATTGCTTCAAGAATGTCCTGTCCACTACAGAGTAGGTCAAACAATATGGCCACATTAGTTCCTTCAGGGTTATATGTTGATAAAATAGGAATTTGTTATGAGTTACACTTTACATCTGTACAGGATTGTTCACTAATGGCCATTTACTGGTGTTTTTCCAAAAAAGAAGGCTTCTTCCTCTTCCCTTGTGTGGGGCTCTTGCAGGGAGGAAATTTAACATCACAGGAACTAAGTCCTAGAACTGATCAATTTAATTTTTCTTCATTTCATCCTCAATTCTATATCCTGTTCACAGAACTACGTAATTCACTTTTTCTGTACACCATTTAAGTATTTATAAATTGTTATCATGGCTTTGTAGAGTTCTGGCTGTCATGTAGCCAAGCTGTAAAAGTTCAGTCTTCCACTTTCTCTCTTCCACTTCCAAGCCATTTTTATTGCACTTGTGTACTCTCAACTTGTAAAGTCCTTCAGGGGACAGACTCACCCAGACCTAAACACACTATATCATGTCCAGTTATATCACCAACCCTATGGAACTCTTCTGCTGCTCTGTGTTGTTTCCTCATATGCATCAGGTAATTTCCAGGGCCCTGCAACAACTTCCACTGAATTTGGCTGTACGTCACAAGGATTTCCACCTTTGTTCAATACTTCATTCAATACTCCCATCCCCATAAGCCAAGAGCAAGTTCAATACAATGCATAAATAATAGAGGACTTACAAGTCACATCACAATCTTTGTTAGAGACTTTTCCATAGTTTCATATTATCTTACACTGTTCTCACTTGTGTATTATTTGGAGTTTTGACTTTCAAACATTTGAATAATTCCACTGAAATACCTAACCATACCATGAAATTCAGTGGAATCCATGAAGTCCAGTATCCTATAGATACGTATCTCAGGTTTGAGCTCCAATATGGCTTCTCTGATGGCTTTTCAATAAAGAACGCTCTTATATACAGCCCTTCCTTCAAAGCTGTTCAAGGCATCTCCCCTCCTTGAACATCTTCGTTCATGAAACTTGCAGAAAATTACCTTGAAGTTTTGCCCCCTCTCAAATTTGGTTGAAATGGAGCACTAGATTCAAAAGTTTCTGAAGGAGTAGGCATGAGGCAGAAAACAGAAAAAGAAAGGTGAGAGGAGGACACAGAAAAAACATAAATCTCATTTTCCTTCAATAGAGATTTATAAAGCTATGCGCAATCAAAACCTCGTTTCTTCACAGTTTACAAATCACAGATTATAACTAGATCCTCTACAGTTTCCCTTACTTGGTCTCTCAAGTATTAACATGCATTCTGTACAAAATAAGTTGCTTTAAACCAGTTCCTAGTGGGACTGCATGATGTCCCTTCACCAATTGTTAATCACACTAAGCCTTCCAGCTACTTTAAAACTTGAATTAAGGTGATGGACTGTAATAGATATTTGACACATTTATGCTCTTCATGTTCTTTTAATCATAGCCATTGATGGACCATAAAATAAAAACGAATAAACTCCAGAAACCAGATATACAAATTTATCTGCAGATGTTTTGTTGTATCTTCAGATATCAGACAACAGTTACATAAAGTTACCAAAAAGAGTGACTTTTTTTAAATTCTGAAATTAAAGGCCAGATGAGAGTGAGAAGAATGGAAAGATGCTTCTTGATAGATTAGGTAAGATGTATATACGTCATACCAGAATGTAATTATTTTGAGGAATCTACTGTTCAATAGAAGATAGATGATATTTTAGAATTCTATAAAAAATCAAGGTAAGAATTTCTCATGAGGAAAATGATTATTTTAACAGATAAGTCTGCTGTCACATACACATAATGGGAAAAATCTCTTAGATTTTTCTTTTTGTCTCACAGGATATTGAGAAAAACAATTGAATTTCTCAAATTTTAAAACTTTTTACTAATGACAGGTTTCCAATACTGTTTCACAGACATAGAAATAGAGGGTGTTAGGAAATATAGATTATTTGTAAGGAAAAAACCCCACCCAAAAAGCAAGCCTCAAAACCTGCTCCCCAAACTACATAATGCTAATTACCTAAAACTTGCTTTCTGCAGTGGTTTTCAATGCTCTCCAAAGTCCTTTGATTGCACTGAATAACTGTGCAAAATCCTAAGTCATTTCAGTCTGGAAAGATCTTTACCTGTTGGATTCAGGTAGTGTTAGTGGTGTGAGATATTTGAAAAGATCACATCTGAGAGCCATCACATGAGATCAGTTCTATTCCTTTTTGTCTGGAGACATCTTCTACACTGTGACACCTCTGTATTTACGTAGGTGTATAACATGAAATAGGCATTTCTCAGTGTCTTTCATTTTAGCAAATGGCATTATCATCACATAAGTAGAGGCTGGAGTCAGACAAACTCAAGCACTTTGAGGTGGAGATTAAGACTTATGTGTTTGTACAACACCCAGCAAAATGCAGCCTACCCTGATTGAAGATTCAGCAATATAAAATAAAATACATTTGATGTTCCTTAAACAGTCCCTCAGTGTTGCTCAGGTTCTTTTTCATCTGGACTGTGGATTGGTAAAAGTATTTTGGATCAGTAAGCTAGTGTAAGAATACGTATTTTATGCATACTCTCATTTTGCCATCTAATCATAGTCATGTTGGGGCCATAAATGAAAGAATGCAAAGTATGAACTGCCTTATGAGGCTTCCTGGTTTGTGCATAGCAGGGGCAACCAGCCTTCAAGTCCCATGTGAAGAAAACACTGCATGTGTCCAACGAGACCTAATCATACCAGCATATGGTGTTCTGTCAGGAAAACTCTTCCACAAAACCTGTCTGTGTGGTACTCTGCTACGTTTTATGATAGCAATCAAGTACAAGAGCACTACACCACAATGTTAGCACTGACCTTCTGGCAGCTTCTCTTCCACTGCCTTAGATATTCCAGACACAGTGGCAGAATGAAAACAGGGGGGAAACAAAGTTGATT
>VZTL01000837.1:0-25564 GCA_013400535.1 Scopus umbretta
CCTATTGGCGTTAAACCACAACAAACAGTTAAATGAAAATCTTTACAATTTTTTTTTTATTCAACACATTTTTTATAATGGATTTGTGTAAGCATACAGTAGTAATGAATTATTTCTTTTTATGTTACAAGCAAAAGTTGAGCCAGACCTTGGGGATATTGTCTTCTTTTTCTCCTTTTTTTCCCCCTAGAGGAAATGTAAAGACCTCTACACACTTTCAAAATATGTAAGAAAAATGTTATATCAGACATTTAGCACAACCACTCCAAAGACCATTTTCCTGACATAAATATTTCATATGCGGATCATCTTTCATTTCTACAGACTCTACATAATGACTAAAATAAATTGCAGTGATCCAAACCAACACCTGAGTTTCTCCCATCTCATAATACGCAAAGTAATATTTTTTGATGTTTTGTTTTACTAAACCATGGTACCTGATTCAAATTGTTCTAACAAATTTATTAGACTGTAAACCAAAAAGTATAGTATAGAACTTTTCATCATACACAAAATGCTATTTTATTGACTTTATTAAACTATTACTTACAGTAAGTGTTTTTTTCTTAAAATTTATACCTAAAATGAAGCCTGAAAAATCCTAACTTATTCTTCAGTGACTGATCTTCCATTGAGCCTCTATTCTTGGCCTACCATGAATGAAGTAAGATTCTTTTAGTTTCACCTCTATGTGGGAAGCACTGTAATTCTTCCAGAGGCAGACGGCTCCATTCACCATTAAGGTCTCTTTAGTGCCCATGATTCTGAGGCAGCAACTCTGTTGTCTCTTCCTCTTTCTCAGTACCTTAGTTTACTATATAGATTTCTTTCCTTTCTTGCCTTCTCTCTCTCATTCACATTCTTCTTTTTCTTTCTTTAAATCTTTCTTTCTGCTTGCCCAGCCACCCTCTCCATCTCTCCCTCTCTCTTTTGATTTAGCTTGTTTAATCAAAGCAGATTATTTAATTTGTTTAATACCTGGTACTAGTTAGTTCTATGATACAAGACCCTCTTTTCACCTGTTTAGAGGCCTAAAATGACTGCAAACTTGTTGCTTAATCTGCTGAAATCTGTTCTGCCATGTTAAATGGGGAAGAAGCACTCTCCCAATATACAACAGACACAGATTTCTGAAATCTATTCAACATACAGCTTTTTCTCGGAACAGATCTGTAAGAAAAGGGAAGCTGCAGAGAAGATGCATCTCCTTAAAGTAGGCACTTTAACAGATCAGCCAAGAGGCTGTAGAGACTGCCACTTGATTGAATTATTTATTTAATGCTCTAGTTTCCCAAGAACTCACCAGTCAATTTAAGTTCTGTCCTAACTCTAAGAAAATGGGATGCAAGGAATGTGTTATATCAAAGCTTGTATATTGTCTGCCTGCTCAGGAGGAAGAAACCTTCCAGAGAAGCAAGGAATCAAAGAAATTTACTAAGACATCTATAGCCAAACTGAAATTTATATCAATACCCACTTCATAAATGTAAGCCTGTATTCAGTCCGACACTAGTTCTCAACTGAGCTCATCTACAACATTTAATATCCTGGTCTTGCATAGCTTTACATTTATTGCTATGACAGTGAAGAAACCTGTGCCATTATCCAAGAGACAATTAATATAAACAGCAGTAATTAATCCATCATTTCTATCCTAACCCTCAGCAGCTCTGGCACCAATTAAATTACCTGTGAAACCAATATTTGAATCATCATCAGGGTAACAGATAAAGATGGGTTCATTTAAAAGAAATGGGAGAGAGAAATACACAAACACTCTCCACCAGCACTGTGGAGTATATGTGCTTCCTGTCATATGAGAGAGGACAAGCAACACTGCCACAGAAATCCACTATCTACACATCCAGCCATGGAAGAAGTCATAAGCAAATCTGATCTTTATCACAATACCTTGACACCTGTCATAGATTTTCCTATACTGAATACTTAATTAGTTTGTTCACTGTATTGAAGAGAAATTCACTTTTTTAGGCTCTTCTAAGGAATACAACAGTCTTTGCATGATTGCTAACTTTCCCCAGGTTGAGAATATGAGGAGGAATGCATTACAGTCATCTACAGATCTTTGGTATCATACAGCCAAGGACCCAGTCTGGTACTTTCTGATGTACCTTGCTACTTTCCATTTATTCTTATTAGCAGTGGATCTTGGCGCCTTTGTGGATGATGAGTGAAAATTAGCTTCTTCAATAAATGTCAGAGCAAGAAACGTGCACAGGTGGCTTTCCCAGTTCAAATGTGATGCTGGAATGGGAGCAAGATACTCCTAGAAGATGTGAGCTCTTTTCTGACGAGGATTTTGAATCAGTTTTTTTCTACAAGCTCCCATCAAAGATTCTGGACTGGAATTTTTTGTGAGTGGAGCAATGAGTCTGCATTTCCATGCAGACACTTTCATAATTATTTGGCTGATACACGTTTTTCTGAAACACTTGGGAATATTTCTTCTTCCTTTGGACAGTAGACACAAAATGTGCATTTCTATTTATCCTCACAATCCCCAGGCTTTTGAGAATGTTGAAATGAATTTTGGAAAATGTCATCACAGCAGTGCAACTCTAATGACTTGATGAAGCTGTTGTTAGGGAAAGCAGTCCTCCTCATGGACTTTGCTTATCAACTGCTTCAGAACAATGGCCATGTGGCTTCCATGGAGAAAAAATGCTTTGAAGCATTTTATACTATTCATTTTAGGGAAAAACAAACAAAAAAGCAAATCCTTAAAAAACCTTCAGCAACAGGGAGTTAACAGGTCTTTGAGATACCGTGCATTACCCATCACCTCTGCAACCAACACCACCAGCAATGTCTGACCATGGTAATCAGTGGTAGTGAGTCTAGATTACATATGGTTGTGATTTCATTGAGTCACTTTCTGATGCAAGCCGTCTGGGATTCCTTTATCCTACTGTGATTAAATTTCTAAAAGGGATTCTCACAGTTTTCCACCTTTCAGACGACATCTTTTTTCTGGGGAAATAATTTCAATTTCAGCAATGCTACTGTTGGCCCACACAAACCTTCTTTTCCCACAATAACAGTGTTCTTAATGGCCTTTCTATGAGCCTAAAATTAACAGAAACCTTGCAGTTTCTTAAAAATCTTCTCTTATTACCCTGAATTTCTTCTGTATCAACCTTTTATGTTGACCATGTTCTGAATCCTCTCTTTCAACATTCTGGTATTCAAGACAGGCATAGTCCTGACCTAACCATGTAATAGTCCTTTCACTCAAGATGGCAGAAGTAAAGCAAAAAATATGTTGACCTGGTAAGTAATGTGAACCACAGAAGAGAACACAGATTTTGGTATGTTGTTAATGGTACCACATATCTCCATTCTCGTAAACAGCAATGTGATTATATTTCCACTGCTGCAACAGTATTCTAATACATCTGCAAAAGTTTTCCTTTATAAAGACAGTCAGAAATCCATTGGTGAGTTAGAAGTCCTGTTTTCTTCCAAAAGTTGGGACTAGATCTTTACAAATTGCTCACAATTCAGTAAATGGCCTAGACCCTAGTTGCATTACCACTTTTGGTTTGTAACTTACCTGATATGATGTTACTTAGTTTGGGGATGAGCATCATGGGACAAGAGTTTCAGTTTGGGAAAAAATCCTGAATTTATTTCATGGTAAATATTTTTGGTAGTTTTTATATTTAGTATTGTAGAGATAAGGCTGAAGGGAAAGTAAACCTAATTAAGACTTATTTGCACTGGGAATTGAGACTTCAATCAAACCTATGGAACTTCAAACTTACAGACTTCTTTTTTCCTTGTTTTGACATAACTACTTATCATCACTTGGTCCAAATATTTAAATGACCACAAACCTTCTGACTCTGTTTTTTAATTTCCAAACAATGAGTACAGCTAGAGATTGGTCGACTGGTGTTCAGGCTTGATTTCTGATCCAAAGCCATTAACTTCAATGGCCTTTGGATCAGACCCTGAGAGATCTCTTTTTCAATATCCTTTTTCCGATAATATGTATTGCATAATTAAGTATAGTCTAAAAACTGACCCCTGTGTCCTCTGCTCATTATTCCTTTCCAATGTAATATGTTTCCATGCATGGGTACATTTTGTTTCTTGCTCTTTACCCCTTTTTCTGTCTAGTACCTTTTCTTATCTGTGACTCTTTACCTAGTTAGTAATCTCTGATGTGGAACCTTGCCAAATGCTTCTTGAAAATCCAAGTATATTATATCTACAAAATTTCACTTACCTGTCATGTCAGTGTTATCTTCAAAGAATTCTAACAGGTTATTTAAACATGACCTTCCTTGACTGAAGCTATTCTGGGCACCTTTAATGAACTATACTTTCGCAGGTATTCTCCTACTGACCTCTACCAAGATTTTTTTTCCCCTAAAGCTCATGTTAATCTATGTAGCCTACACTTTTTTGGTTTATCTCTTAAGACCCTTTTTTTCTAATAGCAGACTAACTAACTCTGTCTAGCGAAATCTGTAACCTGGAGTGTCTGAGTAGATTCAGAGACTCCACCATGTCTGAACCTGAAACTGTTGCAGTACAATCAGAAAGCAATAAGGAGTGTTGGAACTGGTAGCTAGTTTCACTAGATGTGTTTCAAAGACAAGCATTGGTAAAAAACAATCTGACAGCCATTAAAGCCAAACACAATAACTAAAAAGGGTTAGGGAAAGCCATGGGTACATGCAATACGAAACTAGGAGGTGGGGTTGTGAAGAGGAGCAAGAGTCAAACAAAGATTATAACAACTACAAAATAATAGTATAGTTTCCAGCACAGAGGACCTCTTGGATGAGAAGATTCTCCAAAACTGGACTCAAAAAGGCAACAGAATGCTTATGACTGAACTGTGAGGAAACATATATGATAATACAGGGACAGTGTTGTTAAAAAGACACATTCTCAACAGATTATTATACAGTGAAGGAGGAGAAGGCCTTGATTAGTAAGACAGAGAAATCATTCTCTCCATGAAACAGGAAAAAGGAATCAAGAGACTGGGGAGTCTACTTGAACATAGGCTAGATATGCATTTCAGCTGTGCCCTACTCAAAATGGGGCACTCCACAGGTCTTGATCTTCTGCTCACACTCTGTCCATAAACATTTCAGAGTCACTGAAATTCCTACACAGGAACAAAAATACAATGGAAATGCCTAATTATGGTCATAGATAAGAGCTAGAACAAAGCGCAACTGTAGCGCAACAAAGGTGTGATTTCAGTATTTAAAAACAAACAGCATAGTATCCAAAAAAGACAAAGTCATTCAAACTCATGTGGTCACCTCCTCAGAAAATATTTATTATGCAATGGAAGCCAGGGTCCCTGAGGGAATCACAATGTAGTAACTGTTAGCAACTGTTAACTATTTAACAGAAACCCTTGTCTGGAAATAATCAACTGTAGAAGAGAGAGCAGAGAAGCCTGGCCGGTGACAAATAGTCTTAAAAGTAAATGGTTGCCTGGTATTATGAGCAAGGAAAGATAATTTGACTAGCTGTCCTCTTAGCAAGAAATCTTGCAAAGATCACAGGAAGTAGATACATCAGTGTTTCAGTGAACAGTTTTTGACAATCAGGATACTTCAGTTCAGCACCTTGCTTTTTTTTTATTTCTTTAAAAGTACAGTAGTCATTTGATTAATTACAGACATATATGTCTGCTGCTGATGGCTGTATTTTGTACGCTCTGACATCAAGCTTTTCATGTATAAAAAAGCAGACTTTGAATGTCATTTACACTATCTGTAATGTCACTGTGTATCTTTTCTCCCTTTTCTTAGAGTGCAGTAATTCAGTGTTTAACATTACAGAGATTCAGGTTAACACTACACATAGTGCAAGGTTTCAGAGATGTTTTACTGCTATTCTTTTTTCTGCCCTGTACATCTTGGAGCCTTTACCACTTAAATAGTGAGCTGTTCCTACACAGAGAATTGGGAAGTTGTTACAAAGATGACGCTATTTTAACATTTACAGAAATCTCCAGCAATGTCCTTTGGAGAAAAGGGAAAAAAAAAAATCCATTTCCTCAATGTATCTTCACATTTGCAAGGTTTATTTCATTGCCATCTGAATTCTTGAACTTCTATATGACAGATTTAGATTTTCTCAACTTTTAAATTTTTGAGTAGGACCAGTTATCAAACAATTTTTCATGAGATAAACAGTATGAATTATAAAACACATTAAAAAGAACAGGACAAAACAAAAGAAGATAGTTCATCGCCTATCCCACAAGGAAAATATACCTACAGAATCATCCTGTTCTCTGTGCAAATGTAATGCCACCATCATCTAGGTATTCAGCCCAACTCAGCCTTACATGATTTCCTTAGGTCCTTCTAAATGTTTCTGGTCAAGTCAATTTTCATGGTAATAAAATCTTTTTCAAATGTCAGTACTTTAAGCCATTACACCATTTATTCCATAATAAATTGTTTCTTGGAAAATACTATTTACAAGCTGAGTTTCTTTGCTCTGGGCTGACTGCCACCTTATTTTGGCTTGCTTCATAGGACTCTGCATTTAAATATGGCTATAAATTGGTATGAAACTCCTGTAAGATCCTCCTACAGCTTTCCACCCAGACATACAATCTGTTTGCCCTCTTCAGCTTCTGAGAAACACCACACCACTCAAATACTCATAGAATGTGTCCTTCATTCAACAGAGATAATTAGTTTCAGTTACTTAAACTGAGCAACTATTTCCCTTCAAAGAGGATATTATATTTGCCTAATTGCATTCAAGTGCTAAACACTTTAAAGGATAATATTTCCTGAGAATGGCATTTTTTGGGGTCTTTGCTAGTAAAAGGCTAGCTGCCTGTTACAAGGGTCAATAGAAAGCTATAGACAGTTAGAGTAACAGAAGAAAATTCACAGATCACTGAGCACAGGCACATTGTTTTCCCAAAAGACTCACAGTGAATCTTTCCCATACAATTCATATCCTTATCACATGCATTAAGTTAGCATGAAAGGTAAATTGTTGACTTTCTGTTATGTTATCAAACATATGAGCTGAGCTAAGTGAGAAAGATACTAGTCTGCAGATTTCTTCAAAAAACCTACTGAGACATCAACCACACCAGCCTTTTTTTTTAATTATTTTTTGCATTTCCCTCTCTTAATTAAAGAGCCCTTTCCACTACCTTGTTCCAGCAAGACATTCACAGTGCAGATGCTATGGTTTCATTCCAGTCAGAATAGAGACATGCTGCACAACTTTAATTTTTGGCTAAACAAACAGGCAAACAAACAGTAGATGAAACTAATGGAGAGCTTAATTATATCTATCCATCAAGCCCTAAATTTGCTCCCTTTCAGAATAGCAGGCACTGTCTTTAAATCCAAAAGGACTGATGGCAAGATACCAAGTTTAAAATTCTCCCACTGTCGTAGGCTGTTTTACTAATTATCCAGATTCCAAGGCAATCATACAACCGTAATCATTCACCTCACGCCTGGAAACATAAGTCTTGTTCTTTTGATGAATATTTATAAGACAGTGTAAAGCAGTCTACTTTCTTTTCCCTTCAGGCAAGACAATTTGGAGTTCATCAATATGTATTACCAAGGACTTTTATAAAAGGCACTTCAAAGGAAATTCACCAGGCATTCCTTTTGTCTTGATTTCTGTTAGACTGATACTTCCTTTTGACAAGTATCAATAAATTATCCTCTGATGGCTAGAAACTTGATGTCTTATTCAGAAACTTCCTCACACAGCAAAGTCTGGTCCTTAAGTTTCCAATGAAATTTTTAGCAACTAGCTTCTAATTTGAGGATAAAGGAGGACAGAGGCAGCAAATGAAGGACAAAATAATCAATGTATTTATACAGTGGTTCTATGACATAATCTGCTTTCACAGATGACAGGAATTTTCCAGTTAAGAATTTCCATGACCTACATTCCTTGTTACTTTTTCCATTTGACTTTTGACCATATATGGAATTCCTTAAAAGAAAAATTGAAACTCTTAGTCCCTAGTGTTCAGACTGAACAATAAGCAAATTAAAACCAGATTAATGCAGATACATAGTGTTGAATGACAGAATGTTTCTGTCCTAGCTGGGTATTTCTTTTCCTCCTTTGGATGCTGGCACAAGGGCTCATGTTTCTGGGAGAGGAGGGTGGGATCTTAAAGTGGAATAATAATAAAAAAAAGCTTTTCTGATTAATATACAATAAAAAATACTTTAATGTTGCATGTTGTTTCCTTTCCTCATTTAAAATAAAATGTCACATTTGTGATTATTTATTTATTTATTTTGCCAAATGTGCATGCACAAGCAAACTACCATGGAACATAAAAAAATGTACAAACTAGTATGTGGTGATAAAGTAAGTACCAGCCTGTGCAGTAATGGGGAAAATAATGGGGGAAAAATAATAGTTTAACATTTTCCTGTTTTACTTATTTTTAAGTAAGAAATGGAATTATTACATGAGCAATTTATGGATATGTGTGAGTGAATTGCAGTTTTACCGTTAAAAGGAAGGCAGGTGTTTCCACAAGTAAAAGTGAATTCTCCTGTCATGTTGCACCATAATAAGCCCACATATCACGATCAGGGTAGTCTCAGTTCCTTGGCAGCAGAAGCAGCAGTCTAAAGGTTGGCCATTTCAGTCTTCAGTAAAATGCATGTACGAAGTGCCTACTTTTTCTGCCATGCCTGGGTCTATGCTTGTGTCATTAATGAAACCATTTTGAAATATAATTTTTGTCAGACCACAATCCACAACTGAGGGTCAAGTTTGTGTGTGCAGTGGGGGAGGAGCGAGGGGTGACAGTCTTTGTTACTCTTCTAAATCACATGTATTGCGATGAGAACTTCAAAAGGTGGTGTGTTTTTCTGAAAATTTCTGAGGGACCCTGGGGAGTTTCTGAAGGAGTATATGGCTGTTGACTAGAAAAGTGCAGTAAAATTAACTTGAGTACTGACAAAGTTTAATTTATCATCTAGGTTTAATTTATCCAGATCAAGATGCAAAATGCACAAGGGACTTTCTGAACTCCCCACCAAAAACAGGCCTGAAAAAAGGTCAATTTTCCCTTGACAATAAAGTTTTACAATACGAAAAGGCACAGATAGAAAAATACTTGAGGAAGGAACTGCACAGAGCAGCAAGTATATGGAGATGCCCTGAATTTGAACAGACTTGTCATCGCTGGATTTGAGTTCTACTTAAAACTTTCTTTTTATCTTCTGAGAGTACAGAGACACCTTGTAAATCTATAGCAGGTAATAAGAACCTTAAGTAAGTGCATATGAAAAAAAAATACAGAACATATTTGCTGTCATGAGTAACATTATATGAGGGAGAACCAGCTTCTGTGTATCTAGAAAATAAAGTAACTTGATAGAAGGAAACGGAAACTCTGATGGCTGATACTTATCAATTGCATAGTACTTAAACTAGAAAAAAAGTAACATGCCATGGCATATGAACAAGGTTTACTATCCTGAATTGGCAAGCTGCTGTGCCTTGATCTCAGCTAAATTGGATTGTTTACTAAAAGAAACAGGGGAAAATTAATTTTCTAAATCTTTCTCTGAAAAAAAGCCCCCTTATTTGCCTCATAAATATATTCTTTGTGCCACATGAAGTGCTTAATATTTAGATTTGAAAAGCTGGTTATTGTGGCCATCTAATTAGAATAACTCACTGTCTAAATTATTGTGCTTAATGTGTTACTCTGAATAAATATTTAATATGCTACCTCAGGTGTTCCTGTCTTAGGATTTTGATATCTATTTCCTAATTACAGCAGAGGAGTTGTAATACTGAAGCTTATGCCACAGCCAGTAGAATTTCTAAGGAGAAGTTCAACATGCATTTTAAAATATTCATGCAAGGTTAAACCGTCAAGACTTGTGAAAATTCAGGATTAAAATAGGTAACTATTGCCTCATGCTACATGTGTTAAATAGGTGCATACTAATAGATGGATGAAACTTCCCTAGGGTTCAGTTTATGACAGGCAACATTTCTTTCAAGCCTAGATTATAAAAAAGTACCAAAACCAAGTAATGCAAGTGGGGGAATGACATATGACAGTCAGCCTCCTGGGATACTATCTTTCTGAACTTCTGATGCTTCTGGCATCATGTTTTCAATTTAATGCAAATTTTTGTTGTCAGCAACAAGAAACAGCATCCTTGAGTGACCCTTGAATGAAAACACATATGAAGTCTTACATCTTGGAGCTCTCTTTCTCATGTAATTCTCTGTCTCACCTACTCTTTCTTTGGCATCATGATTTTCACAATCAATTTGACATATTCAGCTTCAGACATCAGTGCACAAGATTTCCATTTCCTCCTGGTTCTTTGTCTACCAGGTAGGACATGTTTCAGTATCTAACTCCTGGAGCTGTACGACTCCAACCTGAGGAAAAATTCAAACCTAGCTTGGCTGTGTTACTCCTACATAATGAAATATTTTGGGTTGTTAATCTCTTTTTTTTTTTTTTTTTTTTCAATGACACAACTCTGAGTGTGATGGGGTGGGGATTGAGGGTCATGTTCACTCGGTATTTTCCTTTGATGGGTTTACATGCTTGCTCTGTAAATGGATTGCAACTTCTAGGCTTTGACTTTACACTCGTCATCAACTGCATATGGAACTGTGGAGTCTACCTCAGCCCTGGCAGGTGAGCACAAATAATGTGGATGCAATGATGCTCAACAGAGCTATCCTTGCATCCTTTTGTGAATTTGAGCTGAGTGTTTAATAAGGATGCCTGCAACTGAAAGAAAAGGACTGAGAAAGAAGCAGTACCTGTGGCATGACTAAATCGATCCCAAGTTAAAGGTGAAAATTTGTCTTATTTATTAAATTTATAGAGTCTTGTCCTGTTATTTAGAACTTCCAACAGAGTTCACTCCAGCTGATACAAATATCTTCCCCACCAAAAAAAAGAGTTGAATATGACCTGGCCACCATCACAGCTCCAAAACCACTTGCATGTGAAAGTTTGTAAACAATATAATCATACTGCATATGGCTATCAATTCACTGGTTTTCACACTTGTGATTAAGTGTTTCAAAGTATACAAGGACAAGAGGGATGCTGGGTCAAATGCCCTTTTAAAACCTGTACCAAGGTGTCTTCTTAAGAAGACAAAATAAAAAATAACAAAAATAAATACATGTCCTGAATTTCAGCTTTAGTGATAAATAATATTCCTTCACTAGTCATGTTCAGTTTCCCAAGCTGAACATAGAAGAAAACAAAATTAAAAATATCAGAATTTGAAAAATAATTAGGGTAGAATTCTACCTTTCTATTCCAAAGGTTTTGTATTTGTTCTTCCTTTTTACATTTTATTTTACAGCCTCTGCATCAATATCTTGCACATCTGGAAGAGAGAGAGCAGGAGAAGACAAAAGTGGGTGACTGATTTCATGGTACTTTTCCTTCCACTAGAACAGTTAAAAGCTCACTAAATCCAAACTACCTGATGTAGGTGACATGCTGAATATCAGGGCACTTCTCTTTTGTATCAACTTTTAAAAGTTGAACAGTTGCTTTTGTTTTTGTTTTGCTTGCAAAATGAGATATTGTTTTCAGATTAAGTCTAGGGCTTTTTCATATTTGTTAAAATAAAGTAAAAAGCATGTGAACCTGTGAGAGAGAGTGGGTGTAACCATGTATGACAGGGAGAGAAAGAGGTTGCCTTTCTATTTTGGAAGTTGTGCCTTGAAAACCTTTTAGTCATTTCTGCAAAATATCAAAATCTGCTTCCACCAGATTATAAAAGTTTGGGCAGGGGTGTTTCCATCAGCTCTGTAAATCATCAGATTGTGATGTTTGTCTCTGTCAGGACTCTCCCAGATGCCAGTAATATAATGAACTAACACTCAATTACTAATAAATACTACTAATGGAGAGCTGTTCTCTTCCCCTTTGCAAGATAGAGATAGCTACCATGTTCTCATCCACACAGTACCGAGTTTTCTCCAATAGGGGGCATTTTGCTCAATGTCAAAGGGTTATGAATTTCAGATTTGAGCTGTATGATTCCAAGCAGTGTCTGAGAAAGATTCAAAATGCACATACATCTGCTAAAATTAAAAAAAATGCAGATCATAGTTTCATTTTTTACATCTTGTAGCACATATATTATTTGCAAGTTCATGGGTACCTGGTAGCCCAGTATACCATGTGTATAAAATGAGAAGCTCTGAGCACTATAATCTCACAGAGGAACAGATGGAGATATTCTGGACATTGAAAAAGCCATAATATTCAATGTCTTTATATTTGCACTTCAGCTGCAATGGGAGTGTATTTCAATGATAAAAAACATGGCAGAATATTAACTGACACAACAGTTGGACAAGATTTTTGTTATCTTTCATTAACTAGTCTCTGTTTACTCTTATATTTTTTGCATATTTTATTGAGCTCATTTGAATAGGGCCAAGATATTTTAATGCTGTTACTGCTGGTAGCAAAATGATAGAATTATGTAAAGGGACTGTAGTATCTCATAGATGAGAAAAGGCTGAGAGAGCTGGGACTGCTTAGCCTGGAGAAGAAAAGGCTCAGGGGGGTCTTATTAACATATAGAAATAGCTGAAGTGAAGGTGGAAAAGAGGATGGAGCCAGGCCCTTTTCAGTGGCACCCAGTTGCAGGACAAGAGACAAAGGGCACAAACTGAAACACAGGTTCCCTTTGAACATCAGAAAAAAAACTTTTTACTGTGAGGCTGATGAAGCACTGGCAATGGCTGCCCAGAGAGGTTGTAGAGTCTCAATTCTTTGAGATATTAAAAAGAGTCTAGGCACAGTCCTGGGCAACTCGGTCTAGGTGGCCCTGCTTGAGCAAGGGGGCTGGACCAGTTGATCTCCAGAGGTCTCTTCCAACCTCAATCATTCTGTTTCTATGAGTCTTTGAAGGAAAATGTATAAGAAAAGAAAGAAACAAAGGCAGCTTTAGAATTGAGGGTTTTCTGTGCTACTGTTAAATGTTTGTGAACCTGACATTGAAGGTTTTGTGTCAAATGAGCAGTCAAGATCAAGAAGCATTAATCTTTACCATGTTTGATGCTTCAGAGCAATTTTGTGAGTAATTTTAACTTATGGGTTTGTGTATGTAAAATACAATGAAATATCCATGTGGAAAAAGAATTGGCCTGCTCAGTACAAATAAATTATGTGGCACCTTAAGAAGAGAAGAGTAGAAAACCATTCTGTGGAGTATTAAATGCTTTTATTTCTCTAGGATCCACAGATCTCAAAGAATGAGCTTCAAACCTATATTCTATTGTACACTGTTTCATTAAATTTATTTTTTATATTACAATTATATGTATTGTTAAAATCCCCTAATAGTTCATTATGCAATGGTTATCATCTGTTTATTTCTTCCTCTGTGCGAGTTTCCTCTTTCAGCTGATTTTTAAGTGTTTGGATGGCTTTTCATTTTTTTAACTTCCCTCACCCCCCTAATGCACATAAACACACATCTAGGATATGATATCAGAAGAATAACGAGAAAGAAGAAAGAAACATACTTTGCATGTATAACAAATTATGAAATCTGCAATGGCCCCTTGGTTGTTTAGACAGTTTATTCTACTATATAAAACCAGAGTACAGGAAAGTTTGTTTGCCAGAGAGCTGCCCCCTTTGCCCTAGCTGCTGCATCTATAAAGCAGATTCGTGCATCATGACTTTTCTTTTTGCGTTCCAGTTGGAGCTGTAGATATTTAAAATCCTGAACTGCAATGTGGGTTAGAAAGCCGAATAGAGAGCAAAGATATATCTGTCATCTGTCACAATGCTAAAAAGACACGCTGTAGTATTCTCTGCTAGTGGCTGCCCAGCTCAGAGGTAGCCAAGGGAAGAATAAATAATGAGCTCACCTTCTGGGTCTGTTAGGACGGGACAGAGTTTCCCAAGGAACTAGAGAGGTTAGCTGCTGTTATCAGCAGCTACTGCTGCAAATCTGGTGTTTGGGCTTAATTCTTTTAAGGAGATGGTAAAATGTAATAAACTGGATTACACCAGTTTATGGTCTTGTGTAAAATAATCTAGAAAATAGCGTTTGAATAAACATTAGAAATAGAATAATATGCAGTTTTGTATATATGAGTAATCAAAAGCATATATTGTAGTAATTATAGGAAGTCAGATAGGAAGACAGATCAAAGATAAGAAGATTCAGAAAAAAGAAAGAAGCCAACTTTGCCACAAGATCTTAGAAATCCAGACTAATTGCAAACAAGCTGTTGTGGTTTAACCCCAATCAGCANATTGTTCTCATACTAAGTTCAAAACACAGCACTGCAACAGCTACTACAAAGAAAATGAACTAAGCTGAAACCAGAACACAAGCCTTTAGATTTCTAATGACACTCCACAGTGTCCTTCATGGTGTTGTGATCTTACCATGCTTGGGATTGTCATGCTGGTACATGTGTAGTTGTATGAACTGCAGCTGGGTTATGTACATGCAAACTGCATGCAAATGCAATCCAGAGAAAGCATTTAATCCTTCAGCAGTCTACATTAAACATACCTATCATCTGACTACCTACAACAAGGCAAATAACTTGAGAGCCTGTCTTGGTATTACATTTGACATTAGCAGAAGGCTTGCTGACACTCAGAGTACGAATCTACCATTTAATGAATGCATCTACACACAGATCCACAATGTCACTGAGTCATACCATTATTAGCAGTACGGGACAGAGTGTATAATACCGCTATGTAAGCTGTGTATTGGTTCTGAAAACCGCAGAAGAGCTGAAGAAATTTTTGCTCCCATCATGTCCATGGTCTAGTTACACTTTATACTTAACCAAAAAAGCTTTTTATTTCTTGATGCACAGGAGCATCAAATACCTTCCTACACCTTTTTGTAAAAATGGTTGGGAAAAAAAAAGTCCAGAAAAGCATTCTAGCTTTTCATATATACATTAGCAAGTTTCAAAATACAGCAAGACAGAAGTTGAATGCACTGTGACCAGTGTGAAGTGGAATTACAGGTGGAAAGCAATAACACTACCACTGGTTTTTGTCTCTGACAATTTATGTCTGTGAAAAAGGAAGACAGATGTGAGAAAACAAACTCGGCCCCTCCCCCCCAAAAAAAGTGTTTTGTTTGTTGTTTTTTTTAAGAGCTTTCTCCTGAGACCATGTGGATATGTGCTTTTTTAAATTTCATTTAGTGAGGGTTTTTGTACTCTTTATCAAGTAGTCATGGTACATAGTATGTCACCTGCCTCTGAACTGCAGATCAAAGATATCATGAAGCCTGTCTTTAATATTTGCATTTATAACCTGCTTTTTTGCATACTCTAGCTAGATCTACACTTAAAAAGACTCTAGATATGTTTCCAAGCAGATTACCCACAATCTAAATTTTTTAGGGAGCTTCAGAAGCAACTTCTTAGAATGTGCAGAATCTGTTCTTTTCCTGTCCTCCACCTTGCCTTCTGCATATACACAGCTTTTTGTGCTCATCTTGGATAATTTTGGGCCTGTTGTGTTTTCCTGTGCAGAACTGGAATACAGTTAAATTTATCCTGTCATTCAGTAAAATTTATCTACTTCTTAATGCTTTTATCCTTTGGACCTGTAACAATCAGCAGTGCAGTACCAAACAAGTAGATCTATGCATACATCTGAAACTAAGAGTAAGGGAAAGTCACTGTTACCCTAAATAGTATGCTCTTTTATTCTTGGAGGGTTTTAATAACGTTTGGTTGGGGTTTTTTAACTTTTCTTTATCATAGTTATCAGAGGTAGACATTAGAACTGCTGAGCTACCTTGAAAATACAGTTAAGCTTTCTGAAAAGGAAAATTACTATGTGATATACCTGGTATATTAATTATACGCTAGTCCAATGATTGATTACCCTGTGGAGTCGGAATTGCTCTCAACCCTTTCCCCTTTGAGATTCTGCCACAACCTTATCATTAGAGCACCTGCATCCTCACACAGGCATTCAATGATACCATCACTGTTTTTAATCTTCCTGTAATTTTGGGAATGTGATGTATGCTCTCCAAGGTGTAAGAAGGACATGTTGTACCCATTAACCTTTCCACACAATGAGTGTTCATTGCATCCAGCAGTCTGACAGAGGCCCAGTCAGCTACTGGATAGGACCAAGCAACAAAATGCATGTGTTTTGTACAGCATATGCTATCGGCTAACAACCTGAAAGTTGTCTTCCGCATGGAGTGAACTTAGAGTGAACAAATTAAAGCTCATGTAGTAAATAAATCATCATGATAATGTCTGCTTGTGTTTGCTGAAGGAAGATGGGAAGCTGGGAGAGTAAAACATGAGGATTTTAAGGGCTGTCTCAGTGACAAACTGTATGAAGTAGACAGATATAAGGAAAATATCTTGCAGTGGTGAATTTTTCATTAGAAGTCAATAGACTCTGTGAAGCTGTCAAATGTTAACTAGCTTACCTTCTGCTCTTTGCAAAAAGGTTAATGGATACAGCACATTTGCTAGTGTGACACTGAAAAACAAAGCATGACAAATGGTATGCTCTTGTATTTGTTTTGCACCCTTTTTCAATTTTTTTTTTTTTTAGGCCTACTATATGTAAAAGTGGCTAGAGTGTGAACAGATTTTAGGGCTGCTTGAAAAACCTTACCCGAGTACAAAATAATCATCATGAAGGCACAGGAGACAGATTTTCCCAAGACTAGGTGTGGACGTAGTGTTGAAGGCTCTTGTCCACTGCCCATTCAGCCCTTCTGAACTTGTGCAGATCATGTTGTTTCTCCTCTGCCTTGTCTTTTTACACTGGGGGCTTGTAGGTCAGAGACTGTCTGCAGCACTTTCATGCAGCAAGTAGCACAATGAAGCTTTGATTTTTGTTGCGGTTTCTAGGCACAAATATAATACAAATAATTAATAATAATTTCATGAGTGTTGTGAGAAAAACATGTGTTCTGGTTTCAGCTTAGTTCATTTTCTTTGTAGTAGCTGCTGCAGTGCTGTGTTTTGAACTTAGTATGAGAACAATGCTGATAACACGCTGATGTTTTAGTTGTTGCTCAGTAGTGTTTACACTAGTCAAGGACTTTTTCAGCTCCCCATGCTCTGCTGGGTGCACAAGAAGCCGTGAGGGAATGCAGGCAGGACAGCTGACCCAGGCTGGGCACAGGGCTATTCCATGGCACCTGATGTCACGCTCAGTATATAAACTGAGGGAGTTGGCCGGGGGGGCAGCAATCGCTGCTCGGGGACGCGCTGGGCATCGGTCGGCGGGTGGTGAGCAATTGCATTGTGCATCACTTGCTTTGTATATTCTTTCATCATTATTATCATTATCATTATTATTATTATTTTCTCTTTCTCTGCTATCCTATTAAACTGTCTTTATCTCAACCCACAGGTTTTAGGTTTTTTTTCCCGGTTCTTTCCCCCCATCCCGCTGGGGCAGGGGGAGAGTGAGCGAGCGGCTGTGTGGTGCTTGGTTGCTGATCGGGGTTAAACCACAACATGTGCATGGTTAGCCTATATCATTTTTACGTAGGTGGGGAGAGAACCTGAAAGATTTTAACAGCCATCCTTTTCTTAATCACATCATTTCCATGTAGTATGTTAATCCTTTACCTGAAGTATTAGGCTCAAATTCTGCTACCACACACTTAACTCCTTATGGGAATTTTTTTCTAAACTCCTAACATACTATTTAGTACAAGCTTTGTCAGAAATTAGTAGGACTAAGCTTTTAACTTTTAACTTTTAAGCTTTTAACTTTTAACTTAAGCTTTTAACTTATGGCTTCCGAAATTTTTTTCTGCACTCCTTATCACTACTATAAATTGTTCCATGAATTTCACTGGATCTAGGACTTCTAAGTAAGTAAATGTAAGGACTGGATATTAGCTGGCATCTTTTACCAGCTGTATGATCTCACTCAAGAATAGGATGCATTGTTCCTTCAACACATACCCAATAAACAAGTAACAAGACTGCAATCAGTCAAAGAAAAAAGACCCAAGCATCCAAGGAAACTGAACCAGTTAATGCAACTACCAAAAACCTCCATCAAATTTTGTGAAAAATCACTGGTGATTGGTCAGTGGAGGTCACTTAGTCATTTCTCACTTGCCCAAATCCCTGCAGAAGTACTGTTTAATTATAGCTCTTCCTTCTCATTTGTTGTCTCTTTGGGGAGTGGCGCATTCCATTCAAACTAAAAACTTTGGGTTTTTTATAGGAATATCTTGGGAAAAAATTAATGACCTGAGATCTTCAGGAGATCAGACTAGATGGTCCTTTGTGGCCCGAAACTCCTATCAAATTATGAATAATGTCACTCATCTTTTGTACCTTTCAATCCTGCAGTTGAAGGTGTATATGATAACTACTTCCAAGCAGAAAACTCTCAGGTCAGACTCTCAAGTCATAAACAGAAGAATTCACACAAAAACGTGAGACTCATAGCCATGCAAAATCTGTTTTAGGTTGGGGCTTTTTCCCCCTTTTCACAGCACAAGAACCTTCATCAGACACTAGGTGGTTGTTTGCACAAACTTTAGAAATCTTTAGGGTCAGGCTTGATTTAAAAAAAAAAAAAAAAGTCCTGAGGCTATGCAAACTTCAAAAATGTCTTAGAGACAGTATACAAGTGATACAATCTTCCATTAATTTAGTTGCAAGTTTTCATAACAGTTAATAGAAACCAGAATATGCTTGTTAGGAAGGTTTAGAAATTGTAGTTAATAGGAACCTGAATTTGATGAAATACTTGTAAGTGCTGCTTTGTGTCATTTTCAGGAAACTTAATTTACTAACCTACTAAAAGTTTCAATCTTGATTTCTGGGGGGAAAAAAGGATACTTTATGTGTTTAGCTTGTGAAGTATACTATAGAGTTTGAAGAAAAGCAATACCAAAAGAAACGCAATGTTTTCAAGAGTCTAAATGCAGCTATGAATCCACCTGCATCTGGGGAAGATATTAATAAGCTTTGGTAATGCAATTGTACTTCGGAATTTCTTATTTTCTTAATTCAAGAAAGAGGAATTTCTGAGAGTCTGCTATTATGCTGAATCCATTCCATGTAGAATCCACTGATTATAGGTAGAAACAATCAAACAAAACTAGCTGAGAACATTGGAGAAAAAACTTATGACTAAATACTTTTAATGGAGTTTTCTGGTAGTCTTCACCTAGGAAGAAAATGGGGAGGAAATTCCTGTGCTGGCAAGAAATAAAACTGAAAGTGGAAACCCGAGAACCGCAAAGGCAGAGAAATTGTGATGGAAAGCCTGAAAGTGCTGCATTGCTTGGCTATCCCTAGCAAAAACAAGATTGAATTCCTAGTACAGGATGACCACTGTAATAGGCTAATGTAATATTAGCATGGAAATTAATTCCAGAGAATCTCAAAAATCTACCAATTTCAGACTGTCATTGATACTTTTCACGTTAAGAAAATGTACTCCAACAAGCAACTTTCTATGACCCTGCATGTGATGATTTGATAAACTTCAGAGTCCCTGGACAAACATGTAGCTCAGCCACCATGGGACAACTGCAATAGTACTTTTTTTTTCGCTAAGATGACAGAAATGGAGAGCCCAGGATACTGCCATAAAAGACACATGCAAAATAGAGGTTACAGATACTTATTTGTTTGTTTTGTCTTTACTTAGTGGTTTTAGACAGACTTAAGCAGTGTTTTTCACTTGCGAAAAGTAGCCAGTACAGGCTTTTCAGATCCCTTGGTATGTTTTTTTATTTTCCTGCATCTGAATTTGCTAACACACTGCCAGAATCTGCTTATAAATTTACATTTGTTAAGCAGTGTGCCAATAATGCTAGTTCATAATGTGAGAGTCAGAAATTATTCCGCAGTGTAGTTGTGAATCCTGAGATAAGAAATGAAGGGCATTGCAGCTTCTAGAGCTAAGATGCTTGTTACCTTCTCCTGCTCTCCAAATTAAAGAAGTTCCTATAGATGCCCATTGTTTTAACACTAAAATTCACCATACTGAAAATTTTTGGCATTTCTGGGATTCTTCCTTCTTGGCCGTCTTTCTTTTGAGTGTCTTTTCCTCTTCTCTCCCCACTGCAGCCCCGCTTTCTGAGAAATGCAGCCATATTTGCCTCTCTTTGCACCCTATATCCTTCCTACCTTAACCTGGCCACTTTGATAATTACCCAAGCTATACAGTAGAACTTTGATAATCTCTTAGGACTTCAATAAAAAGTGTAGCAAATGGTTTCTTTCAGTATCTGTACTCCAGGGCTTCTTGTGTGTGCAGCGAGACTAAAAACAACAGGAAGCTGTCGTCTTCTCACATGATGTAGTTTCTGTGCATTAGATGTTTGCATGCTCTTGAACGCTTCTCATTATAAGGGCAGCAAATAAAAGGTCTGTGGAAAGAAATTTTTGCAGAAACAGGCATTATCCCAGGAGCTAGTTTGAGGCTTGGGGTAATATAGAGATAAAATAGAAAGGCTGTGACCTTCATTCTTCATCTCCTTACAACTTGATAGCTTATTCTTCAATTAAATCCTTCTGGCTAAAAAGGTAACAATATCAACAACAAAAAGAAAACTGAAAGAGAGTATTTTTAAGGCAACCCATAGAACAGGTCTCAGAGTTAAATTTAGGATAACAGCTTTATTCTTCAAAAGTAAAAATTATTTTGTTTGATTTACTCTCAAAAGCTTTCAGCACATACCAGCTCACGAAACCAGTTCATTAAGCAGTTATGAGCGTATTAGAAACAGCGTGACCTAAATAGGACCACGAAGAGGTATAACCTATAGCTATTGGCTATCCCTGTCTGTAGTTTGCTCCTGTCCTGTGTTTTCTAACAGACATCAAATGCCATTTCAGAAATTAGTAGTTGAGTGCTTAAACTGAAGTAAATGTTGCATTAGGTGAAAGACAAGAACAAAAAGGAAACATGGGAATCTGCATAGAAAACTATAGGACTGTGCCTCTGTTTCAGATAATACAAGATTTCCTTGCGTCTAATTTCCCTCAGTAACATTCTGCAGTTGGGGTATTTCATTATCATTAATATTATTACTATTTTTCCTTCTAAAGCAAGACTCAATCTGAAAATTACACAGGAGAGACTTCGTGTGAATACTCCCATCCTGAGCAATGTACACAGCCAAGACAAGCTGCAAGCCTGACTTACTGTAGAACATAATTTGACAGGCATGGACACAGCATGATAAAAACTTTTTCTGTTTTACTATTTTACTCTCAGAGCTGTCTAAAACTGTCCATCATTTGAGTTAATTAAGTAAGACTATTGGGATATTTGAGCATCATTCAAACCTATATCATTGTTCTGCATCTCTGCTAACTGAGTTTTTCACTTGTGTACTTCTGGCCTTATTCATAAAAGCAGTATTGACTTGAAATTACATAAAAGTTTTTTACTGCTTTTATTGTTATGTTTTCTTTGGTTTTGTTTGATTTTTTTACTTAAGACAGGAACAAAAGCTTTTTTGTCTATATGCAACTGCTGGATACGATCATCATCATTATGTTTCTTTTTTTCTTTTTTTCCAGTGTGAAAAAGAAACTTAAGTTTCCTTTCTGAAGTTACAACTTCTAAATTCAAGTGTAAATAATTTAAAATTTTTCAATTTTCATCGAGTCGAAATGCTCAAGACACGTTGCTAAGGATAAAAAAATCTTATAAGATTAGCAAAACAGCTAATTGTGATTGCATTTAAAACAGGAAAAAATAAAAAAATGTCTTTCTTCTCTTCAAATCACTCATGTTGTCACAAGAACTCTCTGCGCCCCCCAACATTGTCATCATCTACCTGTTTGTTTATTATAATAGTAAGTGATAAAACCTTTTATTTAAAGTGCTAACCAAAGATTTTCTTCTCTGCTCCCAGAGGGATTGTAGCTTTATGATCTCCATTTTAAATTGAATTTCTGCCCAGTCACCATTTGCATGTGTTACGACCTGGACTAGGCAGCCCAGGGAGGGTCATAGCGGTTTCGTGGTTCCCTTGGGCTAAATTAAGGTGAAACGACACTAGACGATCGATTAAACACTTTATTGATGGTAGAAACAACCTGAACTTGGCAAGCATAATGGTAGGTAACCTGAACTTGGAAAGTGTAACCATCGGCAATGTGGGTTCTAATTAAAATTATAAAAGAAAGGAAAAAAGGGGGGGGGGGGGGAGGAGAGGTGGAGAGAGACATCACCACCCTTGGATCCCACAATGATTATGATAGACGTAGCAATCCTCCAGTGACAGGCATGCGCCTGGCTCCTTAAAGTTCTGTCTTTTATATGCTAGTCCCCCATCTTGATCATGCCAATCCTGCCCCCATGAGGATTTATATGGTTCTTGTTCCAGAATGTTCTTGATCTTCTGCACAGGCGTCATGGTGGGGGATTGGTTGCGAGGTGTCTTTCGGGTAGTCATGAGCCCCTTTTCCTCAAATGAACTCCATATGACCTTTGGCCATATATGGTGAGTTGTAAGGCACATCAGAATATGGAACTGGGCATGCTCCAACACACCTCCTGTACCAATCAACTTCTCACCTGTGGTTCTGTGTTATTATGCAGATTTTAACTTGTCTCACCACAATGTTTGAGACATCAACATACATTAACATTTTTAGTCCCTCGCAGAATGCCATTTCTATATATGTCTGCATCGCTACTTTTCCAGCACTGATGGGTGCTCACACAATGTAAAAATTAAAAATAAGAATGAGGAAATTAAGTTCTGCCAAAGCCTGTGTACATGGGAAATGTTGTTCCTCAAAGGTTTACACATTTAAAAAATGTAGGCTGGTTTTCATAGAGACTATATCCCTGCCTAATTTCAAATCCCTGCCCTGCAGTGTGGTGTCTTTTAAATAAAAGCCTCCAGATTTTTTCATGTGAGGAAACAAATATCTCTTTTCCCTTCCTCCCTCACATCCCAGGAAACATCTGGCCCAATTTTTTTGTTGAAATGTTCTGAAGAATGCTCACCCTGAGGTACAGCTCACCAGGAAAACTATTACCCCATCTCTTAAAGTTCATTGAAGTAATAAGTTATTGAAAACAGAATAGCCTAGAGAAGCACAAATCCCACAATGAGGAGAGCAACATGTCATTAATAATGGAATATTATCTGTATTTGAATGTCTCTCAAAAAATCAGAAGAGTATTCTTCATTAAGAAAATTTTGGTACTTGGAAGAGAAGGAAGACTGGTACCACAGAAAGTTTTTTACTACATGTCTTAAAATTATTTCAGTCAAGTTAAAGAGCTTAATTCTTGATCTGCAATTAATGACAGTCATGATGCCAACTCCCTTTGCTGTTATGGTAGCATGGCCTTTCACATCTGAAGGAGTAGACGAGGAAGTACAGAGTATGGAAGAGACTTTGTCTTAATTACTAATGAGCATTATACTAGATTATTTCAAGTAAATCTTTCCTTTACACTTGTCCATCTCTCTTCTTTCTTCCTGTGTAATTTGATATTTTTATTTCTCACTATTGCCTGGAAACTTTGCTATCACTATGAGTAATTTCAGATAAGCCCTTTTCTGTTGACTGGTTAATACATTCATTTCTAACATGATTGTAGAACTAACAACAGCAGTTGTTCCTTTCTAACAAAAAAAGAGAAAAAATTAGCTTTTTCTGCCTTATTCAACATAACAAGTGGAAAACAATTGGTTCAATTAATATAACTATCTATTAAAAAACCTAATATACTCAGATGAAACATATCCATTTTCTTGCCTGTAGACATTGATGTTTCATTGACACAGAAACTCTTGTTTACAATAGTCTGATGACATTGTTTACAGGTGTTGCATAATGTTATTGACAAGAATAGTGTTGTTTATATAAGCAGAATCACTGTGTGCAAAATAGTCTCATATCTATGTGTGCTTGTTCATGCAGTATAAGCCTGCTTACTGCAGGCTACAGTATTTGATCCAGCATTCAGCTGGCAATTTGATTTAGAAAATATAGCCTGAAAATAGCTTCATTTTACATATATTACTTTCTGACTGCTGCTGTGATTGCTCAGCCAGAGTCCAGCTGTGGAAATGTTAAAACTATTCATCAGGCATGAATATTCATCAGCGCAGAATTCTTATTTTCCTACACATCACTGGAATGGCAGACACAACTGCTAGGTGAGAGGTGTGAATAAACCCTCCAACTCTCTTAAAAAGTAAAATCCCACACGCACACACTCAGGCACATCAGGAAGCCCAGTGAATTATGCCTGTACAGTTGAAAGGTAATACCTTCTGGGTCCTCCTAATACAGTTGTATTCAATGTGCTATTTGTCATATCAGTGGATCAGTATGACAGAAAATGACAATCCTAAATAATTACAAAATCATGACTCAAGCTTCCCAACTCCTGAGCTCAGTTTGAAATTATGAAGGTTTTTTAAAAGGAATTATTTACACTTGCTTTTATAGACTCCAGTCTTTGGGGACTAAATGACAAATTAAAACATGCTGGTTTTAAATAGAGGTTGAGACTGACGAGTAATCAGAGGATCTGGAGCTTCAAAAAAAGCCAATAAAACACAAAGACTTGTAAAATTAAAGTTAAATGGTGAAACTGCTTTGCTGTAAATGTTCATTGACTTCAGCAGGAATGGGCTTTGGGTCCAACCACAAAGGCAGGCATATTACCTCAAAAGCCAATTCTGTAACCCTTACTAATTTCATGCCACATATCCTGTTGAGTTCAAAAGATGACATAGGGTGAAAACTGTGTATCTTGCATCCTGAATAAAAAAATGCAGGGTGAGGCTAACTGCTTCCAGCAGTGTGGTTCCTGACACTGCATCACGCATGACGTTCCTCAAGGCTGAGTCCTGGTGCCAGACCCACAGCTGGCATAAGCCAGTACAACTGTATTGATTTTGGTGGAGCTAGAGTATTTGACATCAACTAAAGATAAGGTCCATTAACTTCCTATTGTCTCTAGAGCATCTGCCCATAGCTTTGCCCTGATACATATTCATATGGTAATGAAGTTAATAAAAAATCATTAGACTACAATAGAAATATTTCAAAGGTTGTCTGGCAATAATCAACAAGAATAAAATCCACTCTGTGGCAGGTGTTGTGCACAGCCTATATGCCATTCATGTCCTACGTATTTCTTCTATGCAAAGTTTCTATAAGAATTTTCTTTAGGACAGAATTCAACTGTTTTTGAATGTTTGTCTGAGAAGAAAAATAAACAAACAAGCAAGCAGACAAACAAACCAAGCCTAAAGTATTTTCCTAGTGTTACCTGAAATGAATGCAACAAAAAGTACTGCTTTAACAACAATGTGCTTCATGTAATTCTTTATCACTTAAAGTTTTTGATTCGGATACATGAATCTGAAACTGGAGGAAAAAATTATGTAGCTCATTCTATTAACATGAATTTACAGATGACACTAAGCTAGGCAGGAGTGTTGATCTGCCTGACGGTAGGAAGGCTATACAGAGGGATCTGGACAGGCTGGATTGATGGGCCGAGACCAACAAGGTTGAGGTTCAACAAGGCTAAGTG
>VZTL01000838.1:0-22964 GCA_013400535.1 Scopus umbretta
AACCAAACCAAAACAAAAAATCAAACAAACAAGCTTTTGCTAAAAGAATGCAAATATCCATGTGCTTCATAAAAGAAAGTTGCTTTTTTGACATGATTATCCCAATCTAATTAAAACTATGCTTGTCACATCTTGGAAAATTAACTGTCTTCACATAGGGCAAGCACTATCATTTGGAGAGGTCACGATAAATTACTTATAAACAAGACAAAAAATTAATTCCTGCTCTAAGTACCAAACTCTTTACAAACATAATTAAAGAGCAAAAATCATTGCCCTGAAGTGACACTGAGATGCTTCCCACTTGCAGAATAGAAGTGTGTGTGTTTAAGGGAGCAACTCAACACATTTGGGAAAGAGATGGAGAGCACAAAATGAATAATATAAAAGACGAGAGACAGGATTTCATGCAAATGCATTATGAATATCAATACACCCCAACATTAGAACAGTGAGTGCATCATTATTGTGGAAACTGGGGGATTGTCTTTGTTGTCATTCAATGCCAAAAATCAATGATTAGTATCCTTTTCTCATGACACTGTTACAATTCATATATTATTAACCAGAGTCTTTTGTAAAAAGTTCCTGTTTACAAGGTTACTCAGTAAGTTAAAATGTTTGTTTCCCCTCAGATCTCTACTGTAAAGCATCTGTGGGTAGATTTACATGATGAAGTTGATGGATTTGTATTTTGACAGTACATCTGTCATCTTCGTTTCACGTGTCAAGAGGTCAGGTGTGCGCTTGGTGTTATCAGGTGGCTCATTAGTGTCCTGTGGGATATACTGCCTTGTCTGCTTTACCTTAAGTGACAAAAAATGTTGAGTTTAGCCCTTGCTGCAGAAATTCACATCCCCTTCGCAATTGTTTGTATTTTCTTACTGTCAGAAGATTGGAATGAATTTGTAGCACGCGTGCAGAGAAAATGTCTAGGGACACAGCACCATGTGGAGAGAAAGCTCAATTCCTTCACACCCTCCCCAATCAATCTGGGCTGCTAAGGGTGCAGCGTACCCCCATGGCCCCTTCTTTACAGGGCCCAAAATACATATTTAGACACTCAGCACAGCCACATTACAGCTTGCACAGTCTCTGTCAAATAAATGTGCATTAACCACTGCCAGCAAGCCATCAGCTCACCGCTTACCACTGTTAGACACTTATGCTCTCTATAGGAGTAGGGCCTAATCCACAGGCTGTGAAAGCCATGGTCTAAACTAGAACAAAGTAGTTTTCCCGTTACTTTCCAAAGACTGTGTAAAAGTTTTTGAAAGTAGCAGTACCGCTTCTGTACTCTTCTTGCAATATTCCTCGGGGACTTGCTAATACCTCCCACCGTCTGCGGGCACATCTTCAAAAGACAGGCTAAAGAACGTCATTGTGCATTCATCTGGACCTGTGTGAACTCATCAGATCCAGGAGTTTCATATGAATCCAAGTGACAGCAGAGTTTAGTCCTGCAAATACCAGTACTGTTTTACAAAACACTTATTTTATTTTGTTGGGACTTAGAGTAATGCATTTTGCATTGATTTTACCACTGTAGTAGATTACTTTGTGGGCCACTTAATTTAAAGGGTAAGCAAACAGCTGACAGTTTTGCTTGCAAACCACTTGTTCTAGTGAATTTTAAGCAATGGGTATTTTTGTCGAAAAATGTGGTAAAGAAAAAATTATCGTGTTTCTGTAAGCTGGAGAATCATTCACCACATGAGGTTGGGCGGATCTGCATACTAGTATACAGCAGACAAACAGAATCTGTACCTAACTTTTTGTTATCTTTTAGGCTACTTTTCCACCTTTGCAATGTTCCTCATCTCTTTCTCATGGTGGCCGATGGATGGCATTGTAGATGTTCCTTTAAGGTGCATGACAATTATTTTTCTAATTATTGTGGCTCTCTGAGGTCTCAGGCATATGAAGGCTACAGGTCAACCGTCCTTGAAAAGTCTATTGAATACCCCTTTATATAAATAACATGGAGTATCCTGAGGTAGAGCTATCTTACCCATGTTACCTCGTAACTCTTCCGGCTCCCTGTAGAGAACATTTGTGGGATGGATGAACTTTGTCCATCTTAGCTTTCTTTTCATGTGTGAAACAAACTTTCCCTCTACTCAGAAGACTCAGCAAGAAGTTTCCTGACTGGCAGGCATTTCTGTGAAAAACCTCCCTCATGATTCAAATTCTAAAAAAAATGTGAAGAAAGTGCATCCACCCACAGCCTTGAATTGCAGAGAACGCAAATAAGGACTCTATAGCCAAGAGCCATGAGTGGGATTACCAAACCTTCACCCAGTGCATACATCAAAAGGCAGAAGGCATACTGGATTCCTAGAATTTATACATTATTGTGTAAATGCCCTTACTAATCTGTGCAACCTCATGTCAGTATAGACTGTCATGAAGAGAAACATAACTCCAGTGAGCAGACAAAACATTTGTGTTCCTATTCCTCTGCTGCGAAGTCTTCAATGATTAAATATGAAGATCTAAATGGAAGAGTCAGTTCTGCAAAATTTCACTTACAAAGATAAAACCCATTTATACCCTAAATGAAGAAGTCACTGCTAGTGCTGGATCATCCAATGTCCCTAAATAACCACTACTTGGCAGGTACAGTGCAGGTTATGGCTGAGACAGATGACTATAAATCAGAGAGTTAATATATCTTTAAAAGTTACTGCCCCTCAGCTGCAGCCTTCATAGTGGTTTAAGCTATCTCACTTTACTTCGTATCTCCATAGACCACAAGTATGTATGGTGCCTGCATTTCAGCTAAAGACCAGTATCTTGATAAAATGCACTGCTTAATCACTTGTGATCTGACCATGGCCTTAGATACCTTCCAAAATGAAAAACTTATATTGGCTAGAAGAGTTTTAGAAGTCTCTGAACTTCAGGCCCAGAGAGCTGTACAGAGACTGAATACACAATCTTCTTTCTTCGTTGTATGGTATGGACAAGAAGAGTGAAGCCGGAGTTAACTTTCTGCTTAGTCTCCCCCATCTCTGCACCCTTTACAAGGCATTATATCTCAAAGGATCAGAAAGCCATATTCATTTCCAGGACCCACCCTGGGCTGGTAAAGTGCAACAGTGGCATTTCACAAGCTTGAGCCTCCAGGTTCAGTGTAGCCTGTAGTGATTTTTCTGGCAAAATCTCATTGACTATCATTTTGTATAAATGATGGTAATGAACAAACTTTTTATCTATGCTACCAAAACTACTATTCTTTTGAATGCACGTAATTTCTATTAGTATTCATGGGAATGTCACACACACACAGAGCAGGGTAGAATGGCCCCTAAAGTGTTCTAACAGCAGTATTAATTTCTCCTGGTGGGTGACTTTGTCCTCATAGCGATAATAAAGCTACAGTACTTTATAAAATGCAAAAGGTCTCTTGAAGGTTGGTACAGGCTGTTATTAGAACCGGTTACCTTTTTGAATTTTCATCCAAATGGTAACCGAGACATACTTATACCAGGTTCTAGACTTGAATTACAAGCTGAAAACACTGCTTAGGTGCCTTTTTTTATTTTTTTTTTTTTTTAACAAGTACCTGTTTAACAAGCAAAAAAACCAAAGAAAATCTGTGGGAGATGACCTGCTTATTCATCAAGCCACAGTCATCATTTGGAAAAAACCTCCACCTTTTATCACTTGTCTAGATGATCCTGCTTTTGCACAGGGAATCTAGTTGCTCAACTAAACACTAAGGTAACTGAAGTGGAAAATGGTACATACTCCACATCTTCAGGTGTAGGAGTCTCATTCCCATGCAGTAAGAATTCCTGCAGCCATAACCTTCAAAAAAACATCCTCATGAACTCAGCGTAACCAGCATATTCCAAATTCCAAGGTGAGCAGATCCATTCTGAGTCTGCCCAGATTTATTACCACAATGCTTGGGGACACTGTGCTGTTAAAAGCAGCCCTTTAAATGACATCACTACAGTTTAGAGGCAGTTATTTACCCTAAACAGTTAAAAGTTTGTTACAGGATCATCTATATTTCAATAGATACAGAGGCGTCTGTTGTTATGACAGAAAGTCTTAACTGTTCTCTTACCTCAGGGTCTGTTCAGTCTGCAAGCAAACTGTTAGTCTTCAAAGACATTTTCTATTATTGTAGGTTTGTTATGAACTAACCCTTGAGAAAATTTACAGCAAATGTAAACATTTTATTCACTCTCTTTAGGTACAAATTTTAACACAAATCCTTGAAGATAACAGACTTAGAGGTATATTGAAAATGGAATAAAATCTATCATGGATTTAACAGAGTTGTAGGATACAAGAGAAATTTTGCAGGGATCTCTATTAAGATAATTTATTTTCTAGATAAAGAAAATTCCATTAATCTAGTTTATATAGCAAAGCATTTGTTTTGATACCACAGATACTTCCTTATCTAACTGGAGAAGATAAGGACGGTGGTAAGGAGCTGGCTAAAGAGTGAACAATGGCAATTTCTGTTCAAAATGAGATAGGATGGAGTACCTCACCAGTCAGTGTTGGTAGTGTTCAACCATGGCCTTGCAAAGAGGCACACAGAAAACCTCAGCACAGGGAACAAGCAGCACCTCACGACCTCAGCCTGGGAGAGTTACAGTGGACGACATTCAGCAGCACAAACTTCAAGGCCATTCTCCGAGGTAGAATCAGTAGGAACATACACTATCAGCAAAGAGGCATGAGCTGAAAAAACCAAGCCTAGAATATTAGTCAAACACTTGCCGACTGTGAATTCCTAGTGTGATGCAGTTATGCAAAAGGCAAAAGCAACATAGGCTGTAGAAAATGAAGTGTTTGCAGCAGAGATGGGAAAGTGCTAATGGCACTCTAGAAAACTGGCAATGGCAGATACCAAATAAAGTGCATAATTCTGGCAATCCTTGTTCAAAAAAAGATCCACCTAAATTGCAAGGCATACAAAGAGGGCTAGAAAGATAGGCAGAGAAAAAAAGGAGATGAAGAGGCCATGGTTATTTTATGCCTATTGAAATGTCACCTGGGTGAAGGAAAATACATCCAGGTCATACTAATGAGGGGAGAAAAGAACACAGTTAGGTATACAGGTGAATCAATTCGGCTTAGGTATTAGAATAATAACTCATCAGAGGAGTGTCTGCAACACTCTTTGTTAGAAATTGTATGGCAAAACATTGCCACTTTAAGATAAAGAAGATTACTTTCTGAACCAGACTGTAGGAGACAGTGCCTGCCCAAACAAAAGCCTGGACATGACGACCCACAGGTTTTAGCCCCATAGAAGCCTAATAGCAGGATGCAAACTGAGGTTTCTAAGAGTTTGCAAGTATGCTGCTTACAAAAACCGCTCTTCTAGAACAAGTAGATAAACATAAACTAAGCCATTTACATAGAGAACACACCAAGAATCTGGGACACTGATCTCTTCTACTAACAGAGCTGCTGGCAAAGACTTTAATTTTGCTATCACTCAGCAGAAGGGCAACGCTAGTGTCAGATGCCAGACAACAGCATTAGAAGAAGCAGCAGTCCTCCAAAAAGAGACAGGCATATATTACAGCATTGTGCAATGAGTCAGAAAAAGCTTTAAATCAACCCAGGATCCTCTGGAACAAAGCTGCTTCAGAAATATAAAATCTCTGCCATGGGCTGAGGATCTAGGAAGGCAAGTCATTCATTTGGGCTGTATTTCATAATCTTGTACTATCAAACTTATGTTGTAGTTTCCCCCTTCCTCAGTGGCAGCGAAAGCACCTTCCAGGTGGCTATTGCAAGGCATGTAACCCCTGTACCCCTTTTGGGTAAGTATGTTACGTGCCTTGAATGGGAAAGACTTAATTAGACATAAGAAGTTTTGGTTCTGTTGTCAATTCTGCCACAAATCCAGTATATGACCACTGGCAAGTAACATTTTCTTTGGATTTATCTTCAAAAAAAAAAAGAGAAAAACAATAACTTTTCTGTAAAACTCTTGTTTGTCCACTTAGAACATCTCAGCAATGGTTTTTCTGGTACCTTCGTAGAGCACTTACCAAAATAAATAAATAAATACATACATACATACCAGTTATGGGTCAACATTGTACGAGTGGTAAATGAAAATGATCTTCACTGATGATATTGTTGAATACGTACGCACAGAAACAGTAGAAATAGTAAAGGTAATTTTAAAATTTAATCAGAAAAATCAAAACAATGGAAAAATATTAGGAATGTAGAGCTCATTAGAGCAAGCGGAGTCTATTAACTGTTCAGTTGTCCAAGCATAAAGCAGAAAAACTCTTGTTTACTTATCACTGAGTACAATGGCCACTACGATCCCAGCTGTAATCAAATACATAACTGAAAGTGAACTAAACCAGAGAAATCAAAACCAAAAAACACAGGGCCAGATCTTCCCACCGCTGACTTCAATGGAATTACCTGGCTGAATACTCCCACTCACGCCAGCAAATCAAAAGCTAACAATTATTACTCTGAACAGCTTCACACTGCTGATGCTATTTTTCCCATAAACTAGAAAGCTTATGCACAGTGACCTAAATGAGTAGAACACACTCTTTGGGGGGGCGGGGCTTTTCTGTCTATATAAAAATTAGGTATACATTGTTACCCTAATATTTACATAAAGCATAACAAGGAATTCAGTAGCTGGGTCAGCAGCAGTTCATCTGCATGATAGCCATCTGCATCACTGCATTTTACTCTGTTTCAATGCATCTCAAGTCACAAAATGATGTAATGGGCAACAGACTGGCTACAGCTTCACCTTTACTTACTGTTCTATTTATGAAGACTGATGACAAAGAACTGTAACAGGCAAATAAGAAAAACAGTATGAAATGCATCTACAATAATATGGAACAATTATGTGTCACAAAATGTAACCACTTGGAAATTCAGTCTGTCAAGGAACTGGACATTTAATTATTATAATCATTCTAAACAAGAACTAAATGAAAGTGAAGATTCACTTTTATGTAGAATTTTGCTTATGAATTTTAAGTATGTTACCTATCAGGATATAACCCAAGCTATGAAAATCCAAACAAATAACCTTCTTTCCAGTAAGCCTTCCTTATGCAGTACAAGCATGCTCTCCTTTTTTTGAGGCATCTGAATGAATATTTCTAGCTAATGGCTAAATTCTTTTCCACATCTAGATTCAAAGAGGCAAGGAATACATATACTTTGCTATTCCCCGAGAGAAGGGATTTATTCTGGGACAAGAAAAACTATGTCTACTTTCAAATTTTGTCTCTTCCTCATGCTTTCCTGCCATCACTTATGAATGTAAAAGTTAAACTACCTAGAAACATCTAAGGAAATAAATCTAATTGCACAGATATAACCAAAGTATGCCCTACAATAATTGCTACTGATTTATAAGTTCCATCTTTTCACCTTCATACAACCTTGATAGTTACTAAATCACAGTTGAAAATACACTAAGACATAATTTACTAACACTGTCCTGTCAACTCACTTAGCATTGGGATCAGCTTCATATTTTTACGTTGTGCTCTATGTGAGAAGTACCTCAGACCAATCCATAGAATCATAGAATCGTTTAGGTTGGAAAAGACCAGTAAGATCATCCATATTGGTTCTAACACGAGCATTTGCTTTCTATGACCCCCTAGGTTACATTCATGATCTAAACTAATTTAAAACAATTTTACATATCTCAGTGTCATTAAGAAAGTCTTATCCTTGAGGCACCGCAGAAGTTCAGGTGTGTGCTTCCACAAATTTCTGCCAGGTGTCAGATCCTTGGGAATCCAAAGTGCAGTTCAGGTAGAACTAAATTTCCTTGCTTTTTCTCGTGAAATTAAAATGTACCATTCCGTATAGCAAAATCCAGGTTCAGGAACTGCAGCCATAGTTGAAAGAGGTCTTGTCCTTTTTGCTGACTAATTTTGCAAGTTCAAAGAACTAAGTCAATAGCATCATCACAAAAAAGGGTCTCTGTGTAACAGCCAAGCAACAGTTGCACATGCCGTTGTTCTGAAGGTGACCCACAGGTTTATTCTTTGCTACCGTGTTACCTATAAAAGAAGAGGAAAGAGTTACCTACACAAAATCGATCAAAGAAGGACGATAGCACGTGCTTTTTTGCTGCAAAGGAACTGTATACGTGAATACATCATGAATGAACTTGACCCAGCCATACCTACAGACCTCACACAGAAACAGAATCTATATGCAGATGCTAATTACACTGTTATTCCATAATAGAAAGGAGATTTGGAGATGAAAAAAATGGTCATTTACTATTAAATTTGCCACCGACATCTCATCGAAATCTCCTCCTGCTTTATTTTGCTTAGCATCATTTTCAACACCAATGCCTATAGCACAAGCGTAAGACTGACTTACATCCCAAAGAACTGTTGGTGCAAACTGCTACCCATTCCCAGCGGTCCATCTATTGGGAGGGAACTGGGGATCAGACAGAACATGGTCTGCAGAGGGGATGAATTGTTCTTGCAGAAGCCTCCACTCCCAGATAGCACTTCTCCCGTGGGAGCCTGCGGTCTCTTCCCCTCGCAACCGTACGCGCACTCAGACCGGTGCGTCAGGGGCGCACGTGCAAGCCTTAACGCGCACACACGGTGCTGTGCAAGCCCAGTGGGTTTGGCTTGGCACTGAGGAGTCATGTCAGATTTCCCCTCCTGGAAACGGATGAAAATAGGCAGCCTGCGAGGAGGAAAGCTTTGTCAGCTCTGCTCTGTAGTGTCTAGACGCATTACAAAACTAAACAGACGCTCAGCATAGTGAAGTTTTTATTTCCTTCCCTGAGGTAACTGATGTAAGATATGAGCTCTTCAGCTTTTCACGTTTTAACTGTCCCACTCAGCTACTAACTATTCATCTAAACACTGAGCAGTGTCAGCAGTCTCCTGTGCTTCATATACTCCAAGTCACACTAATATTTTCACAAAATTAAAAGACAGAGGACTTAAAATTGATTAAATGGCATTTCCTTTTTCACAGTGTATAATTAACCTGTGGAAGTCATTGTCCCAACCAGCACTGATCCCAGGGTCTTAGAAAGCTTTAAAAATTGATTAGAAACTTAAATGGTAATGAGACCATCTTTGTTACATAACATAGACAAAAAATTTAATATAGAGTGGATCTCAACTCTCGTGTTTTAGACATAAGCCAACTATTAAATTGGAATGTATGTGTGCATTTTCTGTAATTGTCCACAAGGGTTTTGCTGTGTCTTTCCGATTTAAGCATCCCAGCACTGAAAAACACAGGCAGCTGTACAGTTTGGACTACTGGTCTGACAGTCTATACAGCCCTCTTTGTGTAAAGTTTTAATAATGCACTCAACACATTTTTTTGATTGAGCTGAGTTTGGACAAATCTTTGGTTCATTTTTTAAATAAAAAAAATAAGTTATATCATACTTTATAACCAGGGAAATTTTCTTTCCATTCCATTTTCCTTCCAGTTCAATATTGCCTGTGTCAAAAGCTTCTGTTCAGAATCTGGAGTTACCATTACTCATTATATTTGTGCAACAACTATGTCTTTGTAGACAGAGAAAACCACCTACAAGACACACAAAATACCTACAGAGGAAATATGGATGCCAGGACAGATTCTGTAGCACAGCTTTTGCTGTCTAGCAAGCAGACATCCACATGTAAGCTTGTCATCCAGGGCTTTCTTAAGGTACAGGAGAGAGAGAGGAATACTCATGGGAGCACTCTTGTGGATGGGCACAGTCATGCTGTGAGATCACCCATTTCTCCTGATGTAACTTTGGAGAATCCTAAACAGCTCAGCTTGGATGGAAACAGGCCTGCAGCTGGGCACAATGAAACCTTGCACAAATCATGTCCTTTCTTACTTGGACCAATAGAGAAGACAAACTTTACAATTTCAGACTGATTCTCAAAAGGTACAATACTAAAAGATAACTATAGGAGTACAACAACTTGGTGATTGGATGACAAGTTCTTGGCTTTTAGAAATGCCACTACTACTGAGGATATAGCTATGTTAAACCCCAGCCTCCAAAAGTAACTCTTCACTTACTAACAACGGAGGTGAAGGCATGGAAAAAGGTTTTATGGGTCAAAACCAAAGTATTTAAAAGCATGAAAGTAATTATTTCCCTGAAGTATCCATGCATAAAACACATACAGCAAACAATGGAAGAATTTCGATCACAGAGTAGTTAAAAAGGGAGGGACTGAGACACCTTTTTAAGGGACCTGCCCTTTAAGGAGCTCTGCCTGTTCCCTCCTCTAACACGGCCAGTCACTAGTTAAAGGTTAGGAGTCTCTTGCGTCATTTCACTGTAAAGTTTGACCACTGACTTTGTTATTCATAACCACATTTATGTTGTTGCAGTACGCCAAACCCCAGGCAGAATCAGGATCTCTCTTATGCCATTGCTAACTGCATGCACAAGAAAATAGAGTCATACCCTAATACGTTCAGATCTAAAACAACATAGGGCTGTGAAAGGAAAACAACACCATGCAAAGAAAATGAACAGTTCTCATGTACGTAATACAGTAGAATGATTCACATTCAAGCACAAGTGCCAGTTGTTTGGTTATCCTTTCAATTAAATGCCCCTCAAAGAAATCTCCTATGGTGATAAAAATCAATGCAAAAACGCATTACTCCACATCCCAGCAAAGTAGAGGAAGAGTTTAATGAAACAACATTTGCACTCATATCGCCACACTCTGCCCTCTGTTAGACCCACGCAAATTCACTGGAGTTGATGAATTTGCACAGGTCTAATTGCAGGCAGGATGATTTGTCCCACTCTAGCTTTATAAAGACATTCCTAAACTCATCAGAATGCATTACCATATTCTGTAGTTTGCTGGTTGCAATATTTGTCATGGATAATAAAATAAATGATCCATGCCGAATTTGCCCTTCTATTAGTAAACTCGCACTGAGTCAGGCTGCCGCTTTTCGCTGTTTAAGAGCAAGAGTCATAATCACAGGCTATATGACTCATGTGGTCAGTTGACCTCAATGAACTAAAAGACAACTGTTCACAGGAAGGAAGAGACAGCTGCATGAATGAGGACTTGACACCTCAGGACTTCAGTTATCAATGCCAACATAAAGTTCTTTCTTCTACCCTTCATCTCCCTAGTATCTATTGAAGGCATCGATGATATTTAACCCTGGCTTACTCTTTTCCAGTAAGGTCCTCTTGGTATAAATTGCCATCTCTCTTCTGACATGTCCAAAGATGTTGTCTTATTCAATACCTAGAACTGCTACTTTGCTGATCTCACCCTTCACTGTGATGCCACAACACTACCCCTTATCTATATGAGTAGTTAAAAGTCAGTGCCTGTGAAAAAAGTTGAAGGCTGAGGGTAATCCGTATCTTGCAATAACTGACTGCCAGTTACCCATCCTGATTCTAGAGTGTGCAGATCAACTTTCAGGTGTAGTATCTGCCACAGGAGAACAGAAGAACCTAGGCACACTAGAGAACTCATCTTTGGCGTTTGATAAATAACATTGATTTGCAACAATTCCTCTGATCTTTAAAAGAGGAATAGTGGTTTTCACACTGGTTGGTTTGGGCAGATTTTTTCCAGTGAGCCTGTGCAATGTTTGTAGCTGGGCTTTAGACCACCGGTATCACTCCACAGCTGCCCACGCCATCTAATTTTCTCTCCTTCATCCAGAAATTAGTACAGTTTTCACTCCTTAGAACATCCATTATTAAACAACATTTGGTGTCAGTATTTGCTTATTAACACAGACTGTAACCTAATCAACAACATTCATTCCTAACTAGAAGAGGCTGTAAAGAGAAAAGCTAAGCAATGTCTTTCCTTGCTATTGCCTGCTAAAGACTCCTGTTTTATGATATATTTAGATATGCAGTTTGCTATGACTTGTTGAACTTCAACGCACTGAACTCATTTTACAGTGTTAAGCAGAGGACATGATATTTTCTCTCTGCTGGTCATTAATTAAAAAATAGGATGACATAGCAAAGGTGGGTTTTTTTTAAAAAAACAGGCTGTCTACAGGATGGCTTATAATAAATTATCTGAACCAGCCTGGTTTCCGGTGGTACTCAGTGTCCCACAGCTCCCACTGATATCAATGCAGATTCTCAAAACCCCCCAAGGCAGGCTGCTACTTTCAAAAGCTAAAAGTACTTTCCAGTAGCACAGGAATCTAACTTTAGGTGACACTGGTAAAGACCTTGGATGCATGTACTCAGTCTGGAAATTTTTAGAATTGATCCTGGAACATGGTTATCATCCCTCTAGCACTGGTCACAATGGAATAGTTCCTTTGCTCACTAAAGACTGAAGCAGGGCCTTCTTTGGTTTGACTCCAGCACCCAGAAACTTAACTAAGCCAGCAGCGAAGGGGCAGTTCCGACCCATTCCCCTTTCTGAGAACAACTGCATTAATCACCACTTTCCAAAACACTGAGGAATCCAGTACTGGCGCTCACACCCACAGATGCAATGCAATAAGCAAGTGCTATCAGCAGACTGCCACCCTTAAATATAGGCGATCTCTGTACTTGCCTTTGTGGTTTTGACTTTATTTCCACTGCTGCAAGACCAACCTGAATAGTCTGGTAGTACTTTACAGTCCTCTCCATCCAAACAGGGGTTCATATGACACCACCACTTCTGTAGGACAATGGAAGCTAGAAAAAGAAATAGAAAAGAGAAAAAGAATATAACCTTCTTTTAAATACTGTTGGTTTTAGTAGGGAGGCGGTCTTTGTGCTGTTCATTTGTTTACTTACAAAAGGTAGAAACCAACAGTTATTCTTTTAATAGCTTAACACACTGATTGTGTTTGAGCTAAAAATGTGGCTAAAAAACTTCACCAGCACGCAGAAGGGTAAATGCCATATGCAAATGATGAAGACAGGCAAGCAGCGCCAGAGACCAACTCCAACATCTGAATTGACTTCTGGAAGTGCCTTGCTGTCTCCACTGACTACAAAGATGACTTGCCTCCTTCATTTACATGCTCCAGTCAAGTACCTGCTATAAGGCAGAATGAAACTAAGGCTTCTTGTTTAACCCGGATATGCATATGCGAGACTGGACGAAGAAATGCTAGTTTCTCCCTTCACTGGGTGAGAAAATAGAATTGCACAGAGATGTAAGCATGTGAGGTCTGGCAGCAAATAGTGCAGATAAGAACGTGGAAACCACTGGAAAGCATTAGATTATTAACTAAAAATCTACTTGCAGTTCCACTGCCAGTTTTGCAGTATGTTTTGGAAGACTACAGTAGTATACCTTAACTGTGCAAATTTATTAATTTTCTACCCTTAGGCCAATTTCCATTAATAAAACCATGCTTGTTATTTTTACAAATGTAGTCATGATTTTATAATACTGCTGTAAACAACAGATACACTTTCCCCAGAAACAGCTGCAAACATCTGCATGCATTTCTCAGTTTTGCATTGTTCATGGGATTCATCAAATCCCAGAAAATCATTATGAAATATATCAGTTCACAATCTTAAATCATCTAAATTGGATTTCAAAATAAAATGTGGCTTAAAATGTTGATTTAGTTAGTCTGCATTATGCTGCTATATGCACAAAATACTGAATCGCATGCTTTAAAAGATAGCGCATCCAAAAGAGATTAACAAAAATAATTTAGTCTACTTCTTGTAAAGTGCTTTTTTTTCCTTTTAATTTCAAGGTAGATTCATACTTCTGCAACCTTCAAATTAGGGTGACAAGCAGGCAAGCTGACATGAGGATATTGCTGAAATGTTCATTCAATTACTTTTGTTTTGCATTTTCACTCTAAGCCTACGTGAAAAGCACTACGAAAAAATGTACTTCTGGAAGACCAGTTCAGCTTTTATAAACTATTCTTTCAATCTCATTAAACTATAAAATAAATGCATGATTCCTTTCACCAGTTATTTGGATCTTAGATCATTTGCATTGATGCTGACTGATTGTTGGCAAAAGGGATGAAACTTCTTTGTGCTTCCTAGGAGGTGGGGATCATTTCCACTTCAGACATTAGCCCCGTCATCTATTTCATATCTCTGCTACTTTCTAAATTTGTTTTGATTTCTATACCACATTTATTTCAGGTAAACATGAGCAAGTCTAGAAGGCCAGATTCAAGAAAACTGAGGGCATGTGCAGAGGTCCCTAAGCAAGCAGCAGTTCCTGGTAGCAAGCTAGCTGTATCTTCAGAGCTGTCCTTCAAAGCCAGCAAGTCCTCCTGGGAGGCCTGGCTAACGCATTACACAGCTCTGCACAGTGCTGGTGTGAGCGTGGATGTGGCAACATGCTGTGACTTTGCCTGCACCCTGACATGTGAACATGCTTTCATATATTTAGTGCTACCCTAAAAATGTGAGTCCACCTTCAGACCCTGAAAAACCACCTCTCACTCACCTGTCTCCTGCAGGTACTTAGAATCCCTTGTGCCTCAGTTACTTTGATAACTCCTTAGATCCAACCTTTTTTGTATTGGTTTGGGTGCAGTATGCTTTGAGACCACAGAAAATGCACCAAACATGGCAGGTTTTATTTATCTATACAACCGGCATCAATCTGCTCCTAGCATACACAAGAAGGCATTAGTTGACTGGCCAAAAGTGCAGAACAGGAGTGGGTTCACACACCATTCTTGACAAATTGTGTCCATGCAGTTTCCTGGTCTATGTGGACCACGTGGAACTGAAGATAGTGAAAATGGCCCATGATCTCCATCAGTACCATCTTCCATTGAAACAAGCACAGATGAGAATGGGAAACATTACTGAATCAATCTGTAACTCAAACAAGATCCACAAGCTCTTCAGTAGAGTACATATTTCACCTTCTATTCATCTCTTCTTTAGACACTTTCATAGAAAGCGACTCCTACCCTTCTGTTGACTGATTTCTATTCTGTACAGATACCTCTCCTCAGACTAATGGAAACACTTTGAGACACTTAATACAGATCTCATTCCATTAGCTTCCAGCAAATCCCCGATTCTTTGCTGTAGCAATCCACTAATTCTTACACCCATTTTATGTCCAATTTCTTTGTAGTTGTAATGTCCACTTTGCTGATCTATATGTCCTAACTGGCTGTAGCTGTTTGTGTCAAACACAGCCCTGACATTGGTCCATTAAAATTCTCCATCAGAGCCTTAGGCTCACCTTCATAGCTAGAGTTCTTTAACTGTCATTGTCCCTGTAACCGTGCAAATCACTGGAGGATATAAAGGCTTCCTCTTCAGATTGAGGCACTCTTGGAAAGGTTTCAGCAGATAGCTTCTCTCATTTCTTAGAAAAGTTATGTCGCTTTCATATACAACTGTTCTGACGAAGGGAGTTTGACATTAGCCAGCTGATTTGCTGGAAATCATCCAGAAACCAGCCAGAAACCCTGCCAGAAATACATCTTCTGCTGACATTGATCCCTAGATAACCTGAGTCCATGGAAACAGTAGGTTCACAGAGAATAAAGCCAAAAGGTGTCAATACATCATCTCATCTTGCCTCACACAATTCACTGTGTTGTGCCCCCAGTTGTGTTTGGCTACACAGTGTCTTCCAAACCAATATGGAAGAGGTGAAGACAGACACTTCTCCCATTGTCATTTTGTCTGACAGTTAAACACCGTCAGCATGAAACACACAGCCTTCGTTTTCTTCCTCTTCCCACCTCTTCAGTTGCACTTTCTTCTCCTACATTACAGCACCTGTTAGCAATCATCATTTTCTCCCTGTGAAGGTACTGAACATGCTGCAATCCAGTAACTTTTCAGTCTTCTGCCTGATAAGCCAAGCTGATTGAACTTCTTCAGTTTCATACCACAATGCATTTGTCTTTATTGCATGGAAACAGGCTGCCCAGGGAGGTGGTGGAGTCCCCATCCCTGGAGGTATTCAAAAAACGTGTAGATGTGGCACTTCAGGACATGGTTTAGTAGGCATGGTGGTGTTGGGTTGACGGTTGGACTAGATGATCTCAGAGGTCTTTTCCAACCTTAACAATTCTATGATTTATTAATGCAGTTATTTCAAACAGGTTCAACTTCCTGCGAGTAGTACTATTCCATGTGACTGCCTTGAGCTTGTCATTAATTACAGCTTTGCCCCACCAGATGAAATCCATGTATGTTTTTGTCAGGAGAGTTGCTATATTTGCTTTTGGATCACTGCTGAAAATGTTGCAGAGCGTCAGGTGTAGAGCTAAGCACTGTGAAATCCAGTAGGTACGTGCCATTGACTACCACTTCCTACTGATGACTCTGTGGAGAGATATGTTTTTGAGGTATGCTAGATGACTGACACTGAGCAGTGCACACAGTGGCATATGGTTCAAAATTAAATAGCTTACAAAAAGTAAGACTTAAATCCTCAAATGTATTTAGTAACCAAATCTTCAGTTGAATAAATTATACGTTATCTTCCAAGGTAACTTGGAAAACATGGGCTTACATGCAGAAGCTACCTGTATTAGTCTTGAAAACTCCTCAGGAAATGAAATCAATTGTGTCTGGCAAATCTCTTTTCAGAAAGCCACATAAACTCTTGTGACCTGTACCCCAGGAATTCCTTGCTAACTGGATACCATATCAGCTTCTCAGTTATTCACACAGGACTGAGATCAGCCTCAGTTGTCCCTAAGTATCTAGACCATGCTGCCTATCCTCTCAAAACTGGCACAATCCTAGTGCTCTTTTAGAACACCCCAAGTATTCTGAAATACTTTTTGAATCACAGCAACTGACCAGAGATCTATTAGCCAGCTTGTTAGGACTCTAAACTACCCAGGGTCCGAATTAAAAATAAATAAATAAAAAGTTTAAGCCCAGCAGATTTTGGTTAGCACCTTCTTTAGTTAATAATAAGTTAGAAAGCACCCCCCCATCCTGTTTCTTACCAAAACGAGAACTGTGATACTGATCCACCTCAGAATTAACAATGTCAATAGTTCATGCATTATGGGTCAATATTTTTTTCCTAAGGATTTCTGTTTGTTCTACTTGAACAAGCAAATTCATATTGTATTTAGTCTGGACAAATACAGACCTCTTTCCTACTCTACTGGATTAAGTTTTCTTCCATATAAGTTTTCAGTACACTATTCATTCTACTGTATATTCTCTTTTTTTCTTTGAATACTGACACAGCATTAGCATCCTTTTGAATTCTCAAGTATTCTGAAATCCATTCAGAAACAGTGGGAGGGAAATCATCTCAGCTATTTCTTCTTTTAGCTATTTCTTATGTATTGATTTTTTGTTTTCTTGTTTCTATATGCGCTCTTCCCTTCAGTCGGGAACCCAGGTGGGCTTTCAGCCAAAATTGTCCTTTTTCTTCATTGCAGCTCTTTGGCCCTACAGAAAATTCTTAAATGATTCTTTATTCCCATTCACATTTTTTTCCAATCTGAGTGTTTCCTCATAAATTCTAGGACTATTAGAATTGCCTGGATGGAAGATGATTTGGCGAGTGATGATTTACTTAGAGACATTTAACACACTTCACAAAGATAGCTACTCTACAGACAAAAGTTATTAATGTTTTATCTTCTTGGCAGTAGCTGTTAGACAAGCTGGAGGTACTTACTCAAGGATGTTTATTTCCATAAAGAAAATGGGTATAAACAAAATCTCATGACTACTTTAAATGTAATTTAGTCATTGACAGAAGAATGGTTTGACCTTTGCTAAGCAAAATTTGCTACAGCTGCAGTCAAGTAGTATAGCTGCAACTCAAGGTAGGCTATACAGGCTGTGTGCTATGTCCTCTCCGCATATCTAAATACTTTCATGTGTTCTGCTTTTTTCCGAGTTTGGTGGCTCGATTTATCTACAGCAACATTTCTCAAAGTATCAGATGGGCCTGTGCTTGGAAGTTCAAATAACCCCCACGAAAATGAGGTGTGCAATGTGTACAGAAGAACTACCCTTGGTTTTTATGTTTGCCAATGCTTGTCAATAGCTTTCACAAGTGAGTTCAGATACATAAATGACAGTTTCTTGTTGGATGCATGCAAAATGAAATTATCTTCGTAAGTGTGTTATCACGGGCAAAGGATGAAAAATATCCTGACCCAAAGAGTTCTTGCCCTGTATTCTCATCTAGGCTATGACAAGTGATTTTATTGTGCTTGTAAAAAAGCTAGGAAGACCTCAGTCTATAACAAACTTTGATTTTCACCTTCATATCCTACTCTTTAAATGAAGTACTTGGATTTCTCCTACTACTGTTATTTAAAGTTTCCAAGATGAAAGACACTATAGAAAGGCAAAGCAGTATGAATGTTAGTTAGGACCCACAACACAGCAAGTATTACTGCACAGCATGGAAAAGGACTGACTTATAGCAATCAAGGCACTTGGGACTTTCACTTTATGTTATTGGCAAGATTTAACTAGCTTTTAATTTCCTTTCTGCACCACTTCAACACTTTTTCTTTGGAACTCACCTGGCTATCTATCATTTCTTCTGTAACAGCAAAGTACTTAGTTTCCTCCTTAGCACATGCTATGAGAAAAAAATGTCACTTCTATGTGTAGGTGTATGCCTGAATGTAGTTATGCAAACATCCATTCTGACTTGGCTCAAATAGGGGGCCTTCCTGAAATTCTGGCAGCTGTGAACATTGGTACACGTATTCACTACCTCTTGGAGCAGGGCTTAGCCTTGACATATAGTGCTGCTCCAATAAACTGCTGCTTTAAATCTGACCTTGTGTAAAATTCTTTTGCATCCGTCAACCTATTTCAAAATGTAAATATCCAGCTGGCCTATGACTGTATCCTAAAAAACATGATGATGGACTTCATAAGCCTATTTCATGGCCTATACATGCAAAAGGGCACAATGCCCAACACTCATCAACAAGGAGCTCTGTTTGATGAGCTAGACTCTACCCCCACCCAAATTAACAAACAAGCTGTCACTGAAACCCAGCTGGATCTAGGTCAGGAAATCCATATGCTGCAAGACTGAGAAAACTAAAGAAAGACACCCAACTAAATTAAAAACCTGTAAAATACTAAAACCAGATGTATAAATTTCAAATGAGAAAGGCTTATTTTAATTTGGTTACAATTTACTGGGGAAAAAAATCCAAATAGGTTATAGCAGAAAGCTGCTCAAATGTCAAGTTCAAGTCCAGAACAGAATGGTAAGTACAGTTTGTCTAGACTTTGCCAAAGTCACAGACCTTTGCAGTCTTACGTATTCTGTGAGAATCTATTTCTTTCAGTAGTCTTAATTTCTCATGGAACATCTACAGCCTATGACCAGTGATATGCTTGCCTGGCCTAAAGAAAAGCTAGAATCAGCTTTTGCTTTCCTGGGTTGTTAATGCTAAACCAGAAATCAGACCTTCATTTTAGAATAGCAAGGAGAAGCAGACTTCTGTAAAATCCTCACGTGGATCTTGAGACAATTAGTTGTAATTATTTAATTATATATCCATCCATTTGTTTGGTCAAGAAAGGAAAACATAATCACATTCCGATAGCTTTATAAAGGCTCCTATTCTGCAGAGAACATGAAATACCATCCCATTTACTCTGCTCCAACGGTTTTTCTGGAGCTGCCCAAGGACAACTGAAACATGCAAACCCTGAAAAGTTTACAGGCAACTGATTTCACCCTATTTACTATTGCTTTTCAGCGTGACTTGCACAGAGATATTTTCCTTTTGAGTGTGTGTAGAAGAGGCTAAAACCCAAACAGAACATATTTTCTAAATCAAAATAGAACTGCTATGAAAACTACTAAGCACGAGCCTGTATTTACCAAGAATTCCAATAGGTAAAAGCAACTCTCTGTGTACAATTAAAAATCATGCAGTCTGACGTAACAGGTGGGTGGTACTTTCTGGACACATACTCAATGAACGTGAACTACATTTTGTCCAAACACAGTTCAGCATGTAAGTAATTTGAGGGTGGTCAGTCACTGGAAGAGGCTCCCCAGGGAAGTGGTCATGGCACCAAGACTGTCAGGCTTCAAGAAGCCTCTGGACGATGCGCTTAGTCATATGATTTACTTTTAGGTAGTCCTGCGAGGAGCAGGGAGTTGGACTTGATGATCCTTATGCGTCCCTTCCAACTTGAGAGATTCTATGATTTGAGGGAGGAACTACAGGTACCAACCACCATGTGCATGTCATGCATGCTCAACAGCACAGAGATTAATTGCTGCCCTAATGTAAATGATAAGGTCTGAAGTTCAAAGACTTTAAAAGACTACTACAAGCCAACTGCTCTATAAAGCCTTTTCTTTTGGTTAGAGAAGTAACTGTGCTTCAGGCATGTCCTTCCCTTTAAGCTCAGCGCAAAATATAGGCAAATTAAACATCCCTACATTCAGTAAAAAGGTGCTGGAAAAGAAAATGAAATGTCTGTATCAGACTGAAATACACAAATTCAAGACTGTTTCTGGCTTTCACGGTGTAGAAACCTACTGAAGGATATGTATAGAGAGGAGAAAACACACCTAATCCTGCGGCTGAAGAAAGATAGTTACAGTTTCTGTGCTACAGCAACTGAATAACTCTGACTGTAGACCCATATGCTTGCAAAAATAAGCAAAGCAGGTTAAAGCGTTACCCTAAGGGGTAAGGGGGAATCAAAGGCTTCCACTTTAGAAACCAAAATCTTATATTCATAATATTTTGTCATATTTAATTTCAACTATACTTGAAAAAAAACCAGCTACTAAATTCTTTCAGCAACTATTTTCATTGACAACTGAATTAAGCTTCTACAGTATTATGCATTTATATCTTTATATGATGGAAAGACAGTGTCACCTTTGCAATCCTTAAGCAAGTTTAAAACAATACCTGACTTTTATTATCTATTGTAAGTACAAGTATTTCTGCTGTTTGATGTGTCACCTAAAACTACAGACGGTATTTCTGATTTGACAAGAAAACTACTTAACAAATTGCACAGTCAAAGTTGATTGTGTTCCTGAATTACAAGGTATGACAAGACTAAGCATCTAAAAAAAAAAAAGAAAAATCTACTTTCTTAAATAAGAGGTTCTCAAAACAGATAATAGGTTAAAAAAAATCAAGATGTCACATGTATTTAGTTTTATGTTTAAAACTAAGTATCTCTGAATGTTAGATTAAAAATTAGGGTTTGAAGCTTTTGTTTGATATTTGACTTGTAATGGTTGCAATTTTTTTGTGAAAAAGAATGAAAACAGTAGGGTCTTGCTTATGAATTAATGAAATGGGGCATCTGGTAACTTTTAGACTTTTTCTTAAAAAAAAATAATTCTGTCTTGGAGTAATTGTTTTCTAAGTTACTCCAGTTACAAGAGCAGCAGCCTCTCCAGGGAATAGACTCTGCTGATGGGAAAAAGAAGGGTAGCCCACAATTTCTGAACTGCTGGTAAGCCAGAGAGGAAAATGGTGGGGGTGAGGTGCAGAGGGAACCTCAGGGAGGCAAGTTTTATACAGCCTCAAAATGCCCGGTCAACATTACAATCAAGGTAAGATTTTAGCTTTAGTATATATAGTCAATTTTATTTTGAATAAGTTATACTGCTACAATCATAAGGATGGAAGCATTGAGCTCTTTGAGGATTTCAACATCTACCCAGGAAGGTGATGGACTAAGGCAACTGTACCACATTTCTCTCAGCAGGTAGGTGACCTAGCTCAGACACTGTGTCCTCTGCTGCAGTATGCTTGCTCTGCTCTCCAAAATCTAATGTATTTGGGGTCACAACGCATGAAACTGAATAGACATGGGGCATTGTTATAGCACTGACGTCCAGCATACGAGACCATTAGGCACATAAAATGTTAAAACATCCATCTAGAGAACATCTCTCCAAATCAGATGTCCCAGCACTATGCACACCCAGTCTAAGGACTGCATTTGTTATCCAGTGACTTTTTATCCAAGCTACTAATTCTAAAGACAACTAGAAGGGTTAATACTATAAGCTTGAATTTCTTGGCTTATGCTGTTTTCAGACTAGTTTTAAAGGAGAATTCTTCTGTGAAAAAAATTAAGAAGTTTTATTGGCACAGACATGAAATGGACGAGTACATATATTAAGAGGATTAATTACACCCAGATTTATGCACAGACTCATTATCATCAATGCACAGAGATGTTTCCAAAATTAACAAAAGGAAGGATTATGCTTTTGAGGCAGTGGGAAGTCAAACAATCAAGGAGACTAAACTTCTCAAACAATCTTAATGAACCATGAGTGAGCAGGAGACTGCTTACCTTCCACGCACGATGGCTGAGCCCTTGTTGTACCAGCCACCTGCCCTGGGAAGCAAGAGCACTTGACTGTTTGCGATCGTTCTTCAATGCGGTTCTTATTGCAGCAACGATGCACTGCCACAACTTCGCATGTCCCTTGCTTGACTTGGTGCTGGCCTAACAATTGCAGAGGGAAGCCATGGAAAGCAAAACAAAACATCAGTGCAAAAAGAAAAGGCCAGTTCGTACAGTCCTACAAGATACTGAATCTCTTGAACACCAGTTTAAACACCAGGAAGGTGACAGGGCAAAGCACCTTGTAGGATCTGGCTTATTCCCCCAGTTTATCCTGTTCTTACTAATAAAGATTAGTTCTTCATAACAAGTCAATTTTTCAGTCTATCTTCCTTGTCCCTTACAAAGCCATAGGCAGAAAGGAGATTGGGGTAGTCAATTAGATGGATTAGCCAAGAAGACATGCAGAGACAGAGCACACTCCTCCTTCCTTTAGCTTCCTGTCTTGCATTAGGTTTTATATATAATTGTTTCCCTTCATAAATGGGCACAATAGACAGGACAATATTTAATGTAAGGGAGACATCTTAAATAGTGGGGAAACTTTCTAACATAACAACATTTAAGCACTGTTTGCTATGCCTATCATTACAGGTAGGCTGAGAACAAGGTAGGCTGAAAAGCTGTCAGACAGTCAGGTTTTATCAAAAAAAAAAAAAAA